>JAVCKZ010105906.1:0-10622 GCA_034780755.1 Lepetodrilus elevatus
TGATATAACGCGGGTATTATAACGTGGGTGGCATGTCATGGACCCCAACTTCAGCGTTATATCAAGGGAGCACTGTATCAGAAATTACGATTGGGCCACACATACCACAATGACATTAGTTGTCAAGTAAACAGTCTTCCCAGGATAGGTTCATTTAAGGATTGACTGGAATATCTTTTGCGTTCAACGAGGTATGAACGTAAAAACCGATGTGCAAACTGTATGAATCTGCGAAGCGGTTCATACAAAAGTCCAGTCAATCCTTATAAATAAATAATATAACAGATTGGTGGGGAATTATTTGATTTAATAGTCTGACATAATGCAGCAATGATTTTAGTAGAGAAGCATTGATATTTTGCCGATGTCAAGTATAAGACGTGACGTCACAATGACACCTAAGAAAATTTCGTTCATCGAAATATGAACACAATGTTTTGGGGTCATGTGGACCAATCAGATTGCCGGATTCACTGATATTTATTTATAAGTTATAATAAATTATAATACATTACAATAATGAATTGAATACTCTGGTATGAATTATTTAAGAATATAACAAAGCTTGGTCATAATCTATATAAAATTATTCTTTTTAAAAGTTGGTTACATAATTTTAGCCATGCTATTAAATTATATTTTTTTAAATTCCAAACAAATATGTTGAAACTCAAAAACAACAAACCATTAACATGAATTATACAATATAGAACAACATAGAACAGGTGACTAGTAATGGTAGTTTCAACAAGTGATTGTACGACTAGAAATCGTTAGAAAATAAATTCAAACATTTTACCTGCATTTGAATAATAATAATGTCTGCTTTGTACAACAGATCGATTGGAATGCTTGAATCTACACGGCACATACACATCTGTTCATGTTTACATTGATGACTGAATGAACTAAATAATTTGAGGATTATTGAAAAAAAATCAATCATAATTGTTTTCAAAATATTGTCAATACTATAGGTTGGAAGACAAAATCTCAGAAGCTGAATAATATTAAACCAAACGTAAAATTATAATAAAAACATGTGTTTTGATGTTTGTTAAAATAAGCATAAGCATGTTCATATACCGGTAGCTAAAAGATAGACAGATGTGATAACGTTTTTCAAAAGCAAGGAAATATTTCGCCATGCAGAATTATTAAATAAATTCAAGAGTTTAAAATTGCAAATAGTTTTCTAGCATTAATATTACTATTAACAGGTAAGGAATAATTTTGTGTACTGCCATTTTATTATTAAGTGATCACTGTATTAAAAAAAACATTTTCGATTCAATCGCATGCATACACATTATTCTCAGTGGATCACAGCAGGAAACTGAAACAAATCCAATGTGTCACAACATCTAGGTAGTGCTCCTTTCTAACTGTGCTGTCTGTAATTTCTGTCCGGGACATGTACCAGCGAAATAGGTGGTGCAGACCGCACAGTACACAATCCAACATGGCTGCCACTGGCAATTTACTCTGTGCCATTCTAAAGAACAGAACATGTACTGGACATGTGACAGAACATTAGAAAGGAGCACTACCCTACACAAGACGATCGTGGCAACAGGCAATATAGAAATATATCGCATTCCCAGTAGCCTAAGCTGTGCAGTAGTGAACAATGAACTATGATGAACTACACGAATGATGAACAACAATCAACTACAGTGAGCAATTGGTGAACAAAGTAGCATGAAATACAATTCATAATGATCAATTATGATGCAATTTAACCCCTCTCCATGCTGAAGGCAATCAGAAATACCCTAAAGGGCTTTACCTGAGCCTAATCCAGCAGAGAGAGGGTTAATGAAACACGATGAACACAATTAACCCTCTCCCTGCTGGATTAGAAATAGACACAGATCTTTAGGGCATCTCAGGTTGCCTCCAGCATGAAAAGGGTTAAACAATGAATAGTGAAGCAAACGGAGAAAACAAAAAAAAGTCCACAAACGACAAGACAATCACACGCTTGAACAATGCGGAATCTGATTTTACTGACCGCGAACATCCCAGTATCGAGAAGAGGCAAAGGTAGGCCTGGAATGTCCTAGTCGGGGGGAGGAAATCAAATAGCAGACATGTTATTGTACAACTAATTAACACTTCAACTGCTGTTAAAGTGCCACTTGCCAGAGCCCGTGGGAGCCTTCAGTGTTTAATTTGATGTGAAACCATAATGCAAACAAATTTATCCCGGCATAATAAAAATGGTGCATTTTTAGTACATACAATTTTATTAATTTCATTTTATTGAGGCTTTGAGCCTCTTTCAAGATTGTTTCATTCATATCACAGCTTTACAGGCAAAAGGAAACTTTCAACACCCTAAACATTATGTTTTGTACAGGGTTGCTTAAACTATTTTACAAAATCAAGTCAATTCAAAATGATACTTTCAAAGCTGTCTTCTATTCAAACACTGCCGAGCATGTTAAGATTAAAATCTATTCTAAATTAAACACCAAAATCTAAGCACTTATAACTACGAATACTAGTACTAGGTACTCGTAAATATTAATAGACATAGATAAGCACTATGGGTTAAAGGTATGTTTTTCTGGATTATTTGCTAATACTGTTTCACATGGCATCTTGGGATGCCTGCATGATGTACAAGGTTAAACAGTAGTTGAAGCTCTGACAAATGCTGACGTGGACACACGTGTGCGAGTGACTCACCTGATGCAAAGCAGGACCCAACACTGGCACCAGGAAGCCGTCATAGATGAATTTGATCAGCTGGTTTTTCACCACAGGATGCCCAATCTGTGGAAATATGACAGACATGTGACATACTGGTACGACATATCTGACACATTATGACAAATGACAGACATATGACAGATATATGACAAACATATGGAAGAAATTACCTGCAAGCAGCGGCTGGTACTGGCAAGCCAAGGATGATAACATTGCACCCAACAAAAAGTAACTTCTGTCGACAATGGTGCCAGGCCCTAGGGTGATTTCAAACTTGTGACCTTTGACTGGTGTTTGATGATCTACCAATGCACTGCCGCCTGCTTTAAGACATTTCATATTCTAGTCAGTATTTATGGAAGAATTACCTGCACCACAGCATTACAGAACTCCAGCGAGTTGAGGAACATCTGCAGATCTGGATTCCGAGCGATGTCGTTCTCTGTCAACATGAACCAGTCGTCGCTTGGAGGAGTTATCTTCCTTGGCAGTGAGGAATACAGTCCTGAAAGGCCAGTTGCTAGAACCTGCGGGCATCGAAATAACAAAAACATAAAAACCATGACAATAATAAATAATAAAAATATATAATAGTAGAATCAATTAATTATGATATTTGTAATACACATAATTCATATTCAAATTATTGTTTGTGGTACTACATGAGAGGGTGATTATGGAGTTAACGTTGTGGGAATCTTTCACCCATTTGCGCTGAGGCACTACATCACAGCAGGAATTTTTCACTCATACACAACGACACTACATGAAGAAAAACTTTCTCAAATATTTAAATCTTAAAATCATATTTAAATTACCAACATTTACTTTTTTATTTTAATCTTCACAAAAATCATAAATACACCTATCTTATATCAGAACACGTTTAACCATCTCCATGCTGAAGGCAACCTGAGATGCCCTAAAGAGCACTGCTTGTGCATAATCCAGCAGAGCGATGGTTAATACTAAAAGTGGGTAAATACACACCGGGCAGAAGTCGGAGTCCGCTGTGTACTGGCCTATGTGCGGGTACTTGACCGACAGCGCCATGATCAGCAGCAGTGCGTCACGTGCATTCTGTCCGATGGGGCCCTCGCGGTGTATGTAGGAAATCAGCAGGGAGAAGATGAGGAATTTGGCAGGCCCATGGTCGGCGTTGGTGTTGAAGAAGCTCTCCAGGATGACCGTCTGCTGGGAGATGCAGACGCAGACCTGATGCAGGACCAGGACGGTCCTGTACTCGATGTCCTCCGTGCAGACAGCGGTATCCGTGCAGGACGTCAGCAGCTTCATCAGAGGACGTATCACCGCCTTGTGGATGAGCAGGAGCTGTTTTGATTGGTTGATGGCCAGTTCGAACATCCGTAGCTGCTCGTATTTCAGCTTCGACAGCCCTTCTCGGGTCTGTATCGTCCACGTGCAGAATATTTCGAAAATTTCTTTTTCCAGTAGATAGTGCAAGATCGGTCCTGGCATGCCATCAATTCCTTCCTCACCGACCAGGAGAGTCACCATGTGCTCGAAGTTGTGGATGACAGTGTTGACTTCATCCATGGAGCCTCCGTTTGCATCCTTCTTGTTCTCGATGACATTCAGCGCTTGTTGCCAGTGGTTACGGAAGACCTCCAGACAGGTCTGCGGGTCTGTGTCTCGCCGGTTCTGATTGGACGGAATTTCGGGAGAACTGGACGCTCGCCCATCCTGGCGAGCGCTTCCCCTCTTGAACCAGCTCATGCTTCCAGCCGGGGGACCTCTCACATGCTCCAGTCACCTGTAATGACATCAAAACAACTGAATCCTTTATAACAGTTTTGTACCGACTGGTACCTGATTAAGTCTAGGCCTCAAAGTTAGTTTTTAACTAGGAGCTCCTGCAGAGCTCTAAACACTGAAAATATGTGCGCCAAATGCCAAAGTCGTCATAGCAACCAAATTTGTTGCTAAATTGAGCCACTTGTTGATACAATTTATCAACAGAACATTCCTCATCACATAGGATTCAGAAATGACATTTAAAACACAATCAAATATCAATGTCAATAATATCAACACGAGCAACACAAATGTTTACCTGACTATATCAATGAATACCAATGTTTACCACCAATGCATTCTTGCTTCTGCTAACCATGCTAACTGGAAGGACCCATGTCCTTAATGACTCACTGTACAGAAATTGAGAGATTGAATTTGCGTGAATCTGTCAAAATAACCTTCCACTAAAGTATAGATATCGATGGCAATGGTGATGCAAATTCTGATATGAAAATGAAAACAATAACCGCACCTGTCCCATCAAGCCTAGCAATGTTACCATCGAATAATCAATACTATTTCCTCTCGACACGCTCAACATTTATATATTTCCATTATATCGCATGAATGCGGTATTTGATGAGTGCGATCAATGGATATATAAAGTATTCTGAACCAGCAACAAATCCTCTGTTGGTGCTACAATTGTTAGATCATCTACAGTTCAATGGACGGCAAACTTTCACATGGCTATTTACTAAACACTGGTACAAAGGATGATATGTTAGTGACAATAGACAAAATCAACGGTAGATTATGCTGCACCATCGATAGATGTACAACACATAAAAGTATAAATTCATTGGGGTGTTTTTTTTACCTTCTACTAAACATGAATTCCAAAAATTGAAATGGTTGTTATCCATCAATCTTTACACGGTCTACTAAACCAATGGCATCCATTGATCACTGATTACATTATCCAAGTATCTGCCCTGGCAAAGTGCACGAGACTGGTCAGAGACCAAACACAGATCTGTATATGGTCTGATGAGACATACCGATAGGTCTGTGTATGCCTCTTCACATGATGTCCAATACATACAACTTGTACTGGTCAGGTTCAGACGAAAATGTCAAATAACTAATTTCAGATGATTAATGTTACAATCATATGCCAGGGTTACTTAGTAAGTAATATAAATTGATTATGATATACATAATTAATAATCCTTTCACCAAATACAGCCGGGGCCCCGAGGTAACAAAACAGTTTTGAGTATGATTACATGCTCAACTCAGTTTTGTCCACAAATCGTCATGTACAAAATTTGAGTGAGCATGAAATTGTACTCAAAAGCTTTCGTAACTTTGAAGTGAGAGATACATTCTTAAAATTCAAATAAATATTCCTATTTGGGGCTGGAGATGAATTCATAGATGAAATACAATTGTCATCAGGTTGTATACATGTAGGAGCATGACATATGACCCAATGCAGTGTCCAGTTAACTTGACCTTCCTGTGTCATACTTGCTCAGTCGGAACCACAACAGTGTGACAATATAACATACAATAATGACAATACGACACTGACAACGTTGCAATGGAATCCCCTGTAATATGAATCCTATACATGTATCATGAAATATTGTAATGGAATTAGAACCACAACAGAGTAGTGTGGCCCTGATATATATATGCAAAACATGCGTATTTGACAACCTCTTGTTTAAATCAAACGATTCATGGAGAAACAAAAAGGATGCAAATATTACATTGAAAGTCATAATATAATGCCTCTTGAATTTGAAAACCTAGGGAAAACTATGCACAGAGTTGTTGTATTATTATTAATTATTATTATTATTATTATATTACATTCCATGTAGACTTCACAGAAACATGTAATAGTTATTACTACATTGCACATGTTACAAATCAGGTTAACATTAGAATTATTTTACATATTCAATAATGTTACCATAACAATTACTTAAACACTAGATAAACACTATTAAATTGAAACTCTAATTAATATTATGTTTTACTTTTCACTACCGTACTTGCAAGTAACAATGAAGTCACTAATCAAAATGTTTAGGCAGTATTTCATATAAAAATATAATTTCAGTAATTAACCTGTTCATTGCTGGAGGCAATCAGAGGTGCCCTGCAGTCATTTGTGATTTATTCATCAGGGAAGGGGTTAAATATAGAAGCACACTGCGAGTCACAACGACATTAAAAGTAAAATATTTAATATCCTACACAGGTGTGGCTGATGACACCATCACGATCGGACCACATAGTTTACTATGACTCAGAATTTCTCCTGCCATCTATACATGCTGGGCCAATGTTTTAAAACAGCTAAAAATAGAAAAAAAATATATACTTAAAAAGCATACTAAATGTGAGTCAGTCTTCATGCTTGAAGGAAAATGGAGCATTTGTTTACATCGAGTTAAAATGTCCTGTAAAATCACACGGCGAGGATAAACCAAATGTCCATGTGACAAGTAAAAAATGAATCCATTATTCTGTAATCACAAATTATCATGAGCTCGATATGATGAAATAATTAATAAATTAAAACACTAAATGTTTACTTATATAAAATATTAAAAATAATACAGTTTTTATATAGCGCCGAATCCATGCTTGAAAGCATGCCCAAGGCGCTGTACATTATTACCCCGGTCAATGGGATATCTGTGCACTCAATTCCTTCTCAACATTCTGGGGAGTATACAACCCAAGCTGCCATTCACAGCTCTACAAGGTTATCATTCACATGTCCATATCATCCTTCCGGGTACCCATTCTCTGCTTGATGAACAGAAGTATGTTCGACTTAAGCCACTTGCCTAAGGTGACATCACAGGTTTTTTCAGCCTGTGATTCAGTGTGGAGCAGGAACGAATCCTCGATATGATCAGGTTTTATCGGTCACCATCCAAGAATCAGCTGAGCTCGAATATGCTTCACTTTAACCTGAGCAGTCAACCATGCAATCCACGGGACCATGAGCCACAACTTATGATCTTACAAATAAGAAGAATGAACATTATAATATTGGACATATATGTTTGTAAATCATGATAGATTATATTAGATACCATAGTCATTTGTTTCGTTATTTTTAATGTTAAAAGCTATTATTTTGAATGTTATTGATCAATTGATTTGATTGATTGAATACAAAATAATTTATCCATGACGTATACTGGTACACAGCTTATTAATATTTTACATCCACTGTTCTTTTGAACTTCTTTCACTTATGTCACGACATGTAGGGCACAAAGAAACGCAACATCCATACCACTGAATGTTGCAGTAAGTCTGTGAGCACGAGCTGGTACTGGCAGACCCACTTTGTTCAATGCAGCATCTGATTTGTATTGTAATCATGCATTTCTTCAAAAACACTAATTTAACCATGCTTCATACCTGGTAAATGGTCCACATACAACTGCAATAAAACATCCATAACACAGATGAAACAGGAAGTGATATTCAACCACCAGAAAGCAACTAGATCCCAACTAGCATGGAGACTGGAACGAATCCTGTGTAAGAAATGCTACATTGCACAATTCTGTTATCGTGCTGTGATAATGATGCGAGCAAGATAATCAACATACTGTTATCACGGATATCAGACCCTACGTTAACAGCATGGACACTACTTAGTGTGTTAAATATGCCACCAGTCTACAGGCTCTGCATCAGCTAATAATAGCTGGACTACATTGGCATGCAGATTCAGAATACTACATGTAAGGAGTTGATAATATTAATAATTATCCGATGATAAATATTATTTAGATGAAAAATAATTTAGGGCTTATTGCTTTTCTTTTTATGTTCGAGTCATGTGTATATCACATGACACTACTGCTATTCTGTCACAACAATGACCAAGTTCTTATTCTTCTGGAAAATCAGGAATCAAAAACTAAAAACGTAGAAAGTTAAACATGTAATGCTAGTATAGCTATAAAGAAATTATAAATCAAAAGTCATTGACTTGAACAATATTAATTTTCAACAACCCAAACATTGCATAAACTGCAAACATAAAACACAAACCTGCTATCTTGACTACTCAACATGGGCAAAAGATTTTAGCAATGTCATTGCCAATGACGGTTCAGTTTATTACACACGGATCAAAGGATAATAAAGCAATCAGTCAATGCGACAAGGTCACATGACAATGTGACAATATGACACTCTGACCATGAACTGAAGCGGTTTGCAATATTGATGACCAATAGAAAATACACTGACAGCAAGTGACATCCAAGCATTGTCTGACTTGAATGTCCAGAAATATCTACAACTGACCAGCAACAATGACAACTGACTAACTGCAACATTTACAAATGACAGACTGTCCAGCAACAACAACTGGCCAACAGCAACAACCACAAATGACTGACTATCCAGCAATAACTACAATTGACTCACAGCAACATCCATGAATGACCGATGGTCCAGCAACATCCACAACTAACCGACTGTCCTGCAGCAACAACAACTGACCCAACAGTAACATCCACAACTAACCAACTGTCCAGCAACATCCACAAATTACTGACGGTCCAACAGCAACAACAGACTGCCTGTCATAAACCATAGACATACACAACCGGTACCACATAAGCACAGTAAGCTCGGACCACCGTTAGGGATTAGCAATACGTTGGAATTAACAGCAGACAGGTAGCCAGCGGTCAGTGGGTCAGTGGCTGGACTATGGACCTGTAGAACCACTTCATGCTGACCACTTTGTTGACAAACATTAGCTAAAGAAATCGCAATGCTTGTCTTCCAGCATAACACCAACAATGGCCTTGACATGTCACCAGGGTCATTTGTGTATTGTGTATTTTTTGAGTAATGTGTACAGCTACTATACTCTCGAAGTGTTTCATATTTGAAATGTCAGTACATGTATTGCATAAAAAATAAATTATTGCACAAAATTATTTTTTTACTTCTTCTTATAACATGCACACATCATATGAACATATATGAACATTTCATGAAAGATTCAGTACATTTCTCAGCTGCTAACAATTGGTGAGAAATCAATTGGCAGTTGTTTATCAGTCGTCATAGCATACTAAGCATGTAGCCTATCTTTTTTTTTTCATGAATAAAATATGTTTTTAAATAACTAATCCAAGCTAAAATACTCAATGCTTCAGAGGGACTTTTAGAAATTTAGAATTCTATTTTTTAACTCTTTAATGTTAACTGTTATAATTCCTAAAAGTTTATTTTCAAGATATTCTAACTAATAATTAGCTGATAATAATATAGTGAAAATACTTTTTATCAAAAGTAATCTTCTATTATTAAATCAACAATTAATGTTGTTTATTTTAAGTTTTAAAATACGTTCAGATTTCTTGTCTACAAAGCCCACAACATGCACACATTAAAGATTTAAATAATTACATTAGCAGTAGCATGGTAACCTTGAACCAAAACCTACTTAACCAGACTCCATGTACCAGTATATATCAAGATTGATTAGACTGGCAATGTAGTGGCAAACCATGCCAGCGCAATTTAATTATACAGGACATTACCTCACAGAAGCCAATTTAGGAGTGTCTACTGCTGGGCTGCTTTCAGTTAGGTAATTGTGTTTGTCTGAGTAGTTTGCAAAAAGGAAGAAGGATTCAGCAGAAAGGGGGAACAAAAATTAGGGAATAATTGCCTTTTTGAGCATCAATTACAATTTATCCATATTTTACATACCAGTAGTACTGCATTTATATATAAATGAAAATACACAAATTCTAGGTCCAACACCATAATGCTACAGGGATGGAAAAACTAACTCTAAAACATACTTGCCCGAATAGTGATACAAATAACAAATGTTATGAATTTCTATTGTAAACCCTGATGCTATAGGGTCATTCCACGCCAAATCACCTAAAATCTTGAACATTTTACACCAACCCCCCTCAGATTTTGCTGAAAAAATTACTAAAAATACTTTAGGGTATTTGATCCAGAAATCCAAAATTTTATGACTTTTCGGTGAATGGTTTTTGAAATATCGCAATTTTAAAATGGGTACCCTCGTGCCTTTTCCGGATCCGCGACACACAATTCGT
>JAVCKZ010105917.1:0-10622 GCA_034780755.1 Lepetodrilus elevatus
TTTATGCATGAAAGAAAGTATATTTTTTGGAAAACCATTTTCTGAATTGGACCACTTAGCTGAGAATGAGCCATATATGTGATATGTATGTGACACAGGTGGTATATATGTGATATGTACGTGACACAGGTGGTATATATGTGATATCTACGTGACACAGGTGGTATACTAGTATGTGATATGTACGTGACACAGGTGGTATATGTGATCGGTGCTATTAGTACTAATAGCCTGTCTGCATGCATGAGACAGGAAACTATTGAGCAGGGCTGGTGTAACGGAATATTTACACCACCAATATGGCTTTTCTGAGTTTCGATTTAGTTACAACGGCTAAAACAGTTTATTTACTTTGGAGGCAGTCTGGTTTATATAGATATGCTTCAAAAACTGTTAACAATTAATTATTATCACAACATAAATATATTTAATTAAATTACATGTTTAACTTTCTCCCTGCTGAATAAAATCAAAGTGTTCCTATTTCTGCATGTGATCGGGCAACTTAAGTCGCCTTCAGCAGGGAGATAATTTAATAACAGGAGGAATTAGGAGCATTTAGATATTATGTGTTCTTTTATCTCTCGTTAATATCCAGGACTTTGACTTAATTATGCACTCTCTTACTCAACATGCAATATTGTGAGACAATGCTTTCGTAATCAAAGACGCCATCCTAACATGTAATATTGTGAGCTGCCACATATTCAATAAAATACGCCACCCGAACATGCAATATTGTGAGACACGCAATCAAAAACGGCACCCTAACATGCAATATTGTGAGACGCCACATATTCAATAAAATACGCCACCCGAACATACAATGTCTTACCCTCTTCATTGACCTCATCCTGATGGGAATCGTTCTGAGCATGCTCTGGAGGTTTCTCATCGTTAACGCTGAGTTTATCAACCTCTGACGCGGCTTTATTATCGTCACCGTCGTCGCCTTTTTCTGACACAACGGGATCGTTTTCCAATGCTTCACTGCGTACAGCATCGTCGTCAATAATATCATTGTCTACTTTTTCTAAATGTTTGTTTTCACTATCAGACATGTCGCTATAGTCAGTTTCGCTTTTTGTCATGTCGTGACTTTGCGCGGAGAAAAGATTCCTCGTCGCTGCCTCTAATGCGGCCGCGACGACCTCGGAAGCATACTCAGAAGACTCGCGGCTCATCGCTAAAATGTGAAATAAAAGTCAAACTCAAATAAAATAATTCATCACAATACATCCAACGATAATGAATTGTTTGTAGGGAAAACTGAAACATAAATGCTACAAATTGCATACCAATTTCTTCTCATTTTGCAGTTCACGGCAAATTTAGAAAGATGTTCAACAACTCCTTATCCATCTAAATTTGTATCATATTGGTGGTGTTAGTTTCAAAAAGCTGCACAAATTCGTCTAAAAATTCTTAAAATCTTGACCATCATCTAATCATACATTTTGAAAAGTTATTTATTTGTTGCTGAAGGCTATAGAGGAAATCTTTCATCCATACTTGACAACATTCATAAAATAAATTAAGAGGTTTTTTTTATTGGAAATATTTTACTTAATTGTATTTAACATTAACCCCCTCCGTGCTGGATTAGGCACAGGCACTGCTCTTTAGGGCATTTCTGGTTGCCTTCAGCAGTAAGGGGGTTAATATAGAGAACTATCAAACAATAGATTGGATTATGGTCAAAACATTGAAAGATTTTACTACCTCATCTTAAACTAATCTCAGAGTGTCCAAAAAGCGCTATTATACTAATAGATTTATCAAAGCAAAGCTGTGTACTAGTTTATTAAACTATTATATATACATATTTATTATGCATATATCCCACAGCCCATGCAATAGTCTAATATAAATTAATTCATTGCTTGAGTACGTTCATAATATGGATACAGGATCATTCAATAATCAATAATAGTGAGAATTGATTAGGGAAACTTATACACAGAAAAGAATAACATTAAACATAAACTGAAAACATATTTAAAGTAAATTTATATGAAGAAACAATTGTACACAAAACATTAACTCAGCATAAATGTCAATTTTAAAGTATAGTAATGTCATGATTGAAAAATGAAAAAATAATGACAATTGCTGAAATTGTTTCCACAAATTTAAGGATAACCTACCTGAGACAATCTTGGTTGGGGCTGGTTCTGTAAAGTGCAAGATGAAGAAAATGTATTTATATCATAGTGATGTATTGTTACCTATGAAGCAAAATTAAGTACACCAATAATTTGTGAAGTACAGTGCTCCCTTGATATAACACCCTTCAATGCACTGCGGATTCGGATACAATGCGGGTCCATCAAATTTTAAAAAAGAAATTATTAAAATATTTATTTTTTTCCCCCTCCAATTATATTTGTTTATATAATGCGGGTATTATAACGCGGGTGGCATGTCATGGACCCCAACTTCAGCGTTATATTGAGAGAGCACTGTATGCTGTTGATGTGGTCTCATTCTATTCTATCTCATATTTTTTAATATGATCTTGCAGTTCCATCAATAGTAATATGCTCTGTATAATGTCAAGGTTCAAATGCATGTTAATCTGTCGTGTTGTAAAATTAATATCTAAAATGCCTCTCATACGATCACAGATACACTACTATGAACATTTGGTGCAAAGAACCATGTCTGATACTGAGTAACTCCAATATTGACACCATACTAGTAAAATTCAAATGGTTTGTTTATATACATCCCTTGGGCAAAACAGACAAAATTGCAAACTGCTATGGCATATAATATTCTGACTAAAAAGTACAGTATACTGAAATTTCAATATAATTTTGTCTTTCTCCAGAGAAAGACATTGGGAGTAAAAGAGGATGAGTAGGGGAAAGCAGACATGGCAACAGACAATTGTGATTTCAGCAAAATATAACAAAATAAAAAATAATTAAAATTGTAGTTTAGAGTTGCTTTCTAGAATCTTTCACTAATATCACGACTTGTCAGTTTAGGGCAGGAGGAAACCCGCAACATCCATAGCAAGCTCAAGGGTCTGGGATCCAGGCGCCAAGCCATGTCCAGCGCAAATAAATGGACCCCTGGACAAATAATACATCTGCCATTGTCCAATCCATAATATATATTTTCCTAATAAATGAAGTTTTTTGTTTGTTTTTCATTCCATGAAGTATTTACCGTGATAATCTACAAAATAGGGGTGTCAATTCATTGCATGCCAAAGTATAGTTATACAAAATGACTAGTATATACAAATCTGTACCTACATGTTTGTCAATTGAGAAATCCTTAAAATATTGATTCACTTGTGTGCTCATCAAATAACATATATACAAAATAATATACGTTGGAGCAACTGGTTATTGCCATTTTAACAATGTGTGTATTGTGGAACTATTAATTAACAGTAGGCAACTGAAAATCAATTTAAATATCAGAGATTGAACTGTGCAGAAAGACATCAACTAAAGTAGAAAAAAGTTGGGAGCGGTAGCGGATAGATCACTCGTGACGAACAAACATAAAAAATACCAAAACATTTTATTTAACTAAATTTTATTAGCTGAAATATATAAAGTTGTCTATTATGAAAAATATATATCTATAATTCAAAGAAAATTACAAAGTACATAAACATGACATCTAAAGAAGGATACTATACAGTACACACAAAATATAAACGATTCACTCGACGTATTGGTGTTCCGTATGCTATAATAAAGTACTAGTATCACGCAATTAAACTATTCTATGGATTTTTTATTGAATTAATGTTTAACGTTGCGGCGGGAATATCTCAACCATAGGCGACTGGCCAGTTCGAAATACTGTGAGTGAATATTATGGAGTTTAACATTGCTGCGGGAATTATTGCTAAATGCTGGTGCAGTGCAAATTGTTTGTTATTAAGTGATAACCAAAAGCTCTCTGTGTATGCAAAGCCAAGTTTAATGTGTGCATGGTACAGGTACTCTATCACAGCATAGGATAGCATACTACAACACTGGGAAGGTGAATATATACATATATATAGGCATTAGAGACAAGGTACATGCAATTATATAAATATCACAGATAAAAGTAAGTGAACATGCATCCCAAACCTTTGGCAATTATGAAAGTTAATATCTATCTGATAAAAAATATTTGGGTGCTAAAAACATATACAGGGTTCCACTTGGGTTTCAATTTTTGAGAGTCCCGGGGACGCATGTTGATATATTTATCAAAAATGTTTATTAATAAAGTGCATCCAAACTTGCAATTTTTGCATATGGGACGCAGGATTCGGAGAAACCCTGTCATATATGTAATTGTTATAATGGGATATATATGCTTCTACATTGATTACTATCATAGCCTATGAAGCTGTCTTTTCTGGGGTTTTTCTTCTCTGGAATATTACGGTAACCCAAAATATTTCTACCCGTAATATAGTAAAATCATCAATTATTTAAAAATAGGATACTAGTAGTATGCATAATGTCCTAATGAGACAAGAATTTAAAGTGTTATCTATATTACTATTAACCACTATGTGACAGCATGTCTTGTGCAATGCTATTATAATGCTAATAATGACAGTATCCACTAAGCAGCTATAGAACAACTTTTAATTTGTGAAATACAAAAATCCTAAGATAGCATGTACTTAACCTTTATGCTAGTAAGCATCTCTCACAAACATCCGACAGTGAGTGAGTGAGTGAGTGAATATGGAGTTTAACGTCACTGCGGGAATCTTTCACCCATTTGTGATGAACACACTGCAGACTGCACAGGTTAGAGAGAAAAAATGGTGTAAATTTGTATTCATACCAAGTTAAATAATGAACAATAAATAATACTAAATTATGAATAATTTGTACATTCACCACTTAAATAATCAGATGATAAAACATCTAGATGTCACAAACAATATAGATACAGAAGGTGTCACATGGAACAAACAGATACAGAGGTGAAACAGTAACACAATTATAACACAATATTACATTAAACAAAATACTCCCACAACACAAAACAAAAGTTAAAAAATAAAATATTACCCACAGAAATTTGGAACATCAAAAAATGTTAATATTGTCCATGTACTGTGAATATTTCTAGCATGTGATAAATTAAATAATATTCATGATTCCCCGAAATTGTAAACATGATTCATGTATTCATGATTTCCCAAAATTGTAAACATGCTAGTAATTATCACTGAACTGATCACTCCGAGGCACGTTTGTTAGAAATGCAAACAAAATTTTGCAAAATTGTAAAATAACACCATGTTATTGCTAGTACTATTTACAGTGTCATGCCAAACCCATGTAGTTGTGGAAAATGCAAGCAAACTGATAAATTGTACAAAAGTCGCTGGAGGACATATTAGTGGGTGAAGATAAGGACCAATCAAAGCACAGCATGGGGTGCAGGATAGAGCATGCTGGGAAATTGAGTACCTCAAAGGGAGGTAACTGGTCACATACCCTTGACGTGTAGAACACGTTCAATTCTTTTATCTTCCATGCCAGAATCAAACCACCTGAAAAAACATAGTGTCAAACGTAAGACTATTTTGCATAAATATATGTCCATTTCTTGTCAAAAAAAATGTTTTTACCACAAAATGAAGTCGCTGGAGGACATAAGTCCAAAAATATTCTGTCACAAAAGTTTACAAAATTATATTAAAGACAACAATAGTGGGTTTTTGACATAATTCAAGGTCAAATATAGCTTACCTGAAAGTATGTACATTTGATTAGTCTACACAAGTATTGGGCAACAAGCTACATTTTCCGCATATCGCACTGGTTTTCAATATTTTCTCATGTTTTAAAGATATTGAGATAAAAAAATATATAAAAAAATAACATCTTTGGTCTCACTTTTACCAAAAAGTCAAATAAAACTGCCCGAGAAATGAATAAACAACTGAACGTGGCCTAACCTGTCACATGGGAAGAGGTATTCCTCGTCGGCGCCTTCTCGCTCTCTGATGACCACTTTATCCAGATGCCAGCCGTCGTCTCTGCCCGTGGCGTTGTGTCCGATCTGGATCTTCAGTAATTTCCCCAAGTGAACAGCTTCCAGTTCAAACTTGTCCATCTGTGAGTGGAAAAATAGGTATGCAGAATTTTTTTTTTTTTAAATATGTCAGTTTTAGTGGATAAAAAAAGTGTATATATAATATAAAAACTATGTCAGTTTCTGTTACTATAATGAAAGGAAAACATAAAACAAAATTGGCTTCAGTTACTACTAAAATAATACTAAACATATTATGTAAGAAATAAAAGAAAAAGAAAACAAATTGGGATAATAAAGAAATTATACTAAAAATATTATGTAAGAAATTGTGATAAATTTAGTTAATATAATAATAAAAATAGTATTACAAAACATATGGCAGTGTAAATTATCGTAATAAAATTGATTTTAATCTCAGTAGAGATGGACGAGAAAATGTAATTTCACGAGCAAAAAGAAATCTATAAAAGTAAAATAAATATTACCGAGAAGTGACATTGTAGTAAAAATTAAATGTAACAATTTACAAATTAGGTGATGTATCATTTAACCCTCTCCCTGCTAGATTAGGCACAGTTACTGCTCTTTATGGCATCTCTGGTTGCCTTCAGCATGGAGAGGGTTAAGGGCACATGGAGTCCTAACCTGGCCCACTCTGAACTTGGACGAGTTGTTTGAGGAGCCGAGTAGACGTTTGCCTGTGTCGCCTCGCTCTCCGAACACCGTCACGTAGATATCCGCGTCCGTGTCGGCCTTTCTCTCCCGGCCTGTTGTCACCTCCACGATGTACGTCAAAACTGTGGGGGTAGGGACAACAAGCAAACAGGGTGAGAACTCATACTGTCATACACGTTCATTAAAATCACTTTAAATGCAGGGTGATAATTCAGACTAAAAAACCTAGCAATGTAAATGGCAAAATAATTTTTGATTTGATAAAATAAATTTGCAAGCCATATTTCTAAAAATAAAAAAACTTAATTTTTCAGACATTTTATAACTCTCACTTACAATCCCATTCCCGAATTTTAACCATGCATACCCTTTTGCAAATCCTATGATACATTCTAAGCAATTCTCAATAAGTTTTGTTCTAAATATGTCCTATCTAGGACATACAGTACATACCTGGGAGGACGTCCTCTTTCGGTCTAATGACAGGAAGTTCACGCATGATCTCTCCGTCCTCATGTTGCCGTGACAACCAGCGGTTGAACTGGAACTTCAGCTGTTCCTTGTTGTTGAGATCCTGCATCTTGACTTCACGCAGTTTCCAAGATGGCGGCTTGGTCGGGTTCTTTACGATCAGCTCCAGTCGAATCTTATACAGCTTCCCGCACTTCAGGAAGTTTGTCTGGAAATAAAAAACATGTATCGAATTCACTCACACTGAACATGCTGCAGAAAGCTTCAAGACTTTGGAGACTGTTCTACTAAAGATTTCTCAATAATCCAGAAAGAAAATGTGTGCGTTTTTTTAATATATGTCTGACCTTGAACTCATCGTTGCTTCCTGTCTGGAAGAGAGGCCCGTTCTCTACGGGTGCCGCCAAGAGGACCTGTCCCGAGCATCCTTTGTCACCATAGGCGACCACGGCGACGTCACCGTTCTCCAGACTCTCTGAAGTGCTAATGATGATCTTCCAGTCGCCTTCTGAAACAAAGATAATATAACATCAGCTGAAAACATCGTCCTCATTCCCAGGCCAGACATAGACTAATACTAATAGCCAAGATGTCAAAACCAAACTTTGCCAAAATCTATGATTTTCCGGTCGCCAGCTGAAACAAGGATAAAACAACTTTCCAGAAACATCAGTTTCATTCGCAGGCTGGATTGACAAGCTTATCAAAACCATGTCAATGTCAGGAGTTTGTCAGTTCTTCTAGCAGCAATATGAGATATGCCGCCTTTTTTTCCATCACCACCACCACCAGCACCATTTGTACCATCAAGTCATCACACAGGTAAGTAAATGTACTGAAGGTTACAACTCACCCTCTGCCTCTTGTCTGGGGGTTGCAGACCTGGCTGCAGGAGATGGGGTCGGGCGTGTCCGTGGGGTCACTCTCTCCCTCACTTCGGGTTGTCGGGGAGACCCTCTCTGCTTCGGCACGCCAACTGATAGAGGAGCAATTAAATTGGATCTTAATTGTCTCGGTTCTATACTATAGAAAACAGTGTTAATTTCCCATACTATCCATATCCACACACTTATCCAAATTCCAACTCTCCCACTCACCCAAATCCCAACTCACCCACTCACCAATATACCAACTCACCCATTTACCCAAATCCCAATTCACCCACTCACCAAATCCCATCCAAGAAAAGTTCACTCTTACTCACTATTCACAATTAACTCACAATACAATCGTATTTTATAAAATAATTTGGCAACTTTTATCCTACGAACATGTAAAAAATTACACAACATAAAATTTCAGACATGACACACTATTGATTAATTGTCTCAATTAGTGCATTACTTCGCAGCAGGAATATTTCACCCATAGGCGGTGACGACGCATTACATGACTAAAAATATAAGTAAGTAGATACATACATTCGATGACCTCGGGGTAGAGCCACACGTTCCTGACCCCCGTGTCGACTGTGGGGTGTACCTTGCCCTGTGGGGTGAGGCCGACGTACAACCCCCGCTGGACGGCTGACTGTAGGACGACGTAGCCCTTGTTTCTGTGCTTCGACACAATGAAGTGTCCCAACTCATCCTTCCCACCCTGACGAATGAAAATATCATAATTAATTAGTTAAGTGAAAATCTTACGTACCATAATGCTTCTATTCGTTTAACACTCTCCCTGCTGATTTGCAACCGGAAATGCCCTAATAAACTGCTTTTGCCTATTCCAGCAGCTAGAGCATTAAATAAGTTTTAAATTGTTTTCTTTTAGGAGGTCGAATTATCTGATAAATATAACCTTTGGAAATTCTCCGTGTTTTAATTTTTCAATAAATAATGTATGCATATTAAGCACAATTTTTTTAACACAATTTTATCAAAATGTACATTCCTCACATATTATTTACCAATTTGTATATTTATTTATGTATGTTTGTATAATGCTATTTAATTCAATACTTTGTATTTGATAGGAAGCGGGTCTCATAAGCCACATTACTTTTACCTACCGGTAATCCCATGAAATCTTTGGTCAATATATATGCTTAAACTAAAACTGGGCATGTTGAAAATATATAATTTTCAGCAATTAATTAAACGGTCCTTTAACCCTTTCCCAGCTGGATTAGGCACAGTCACTGCTCTTTAGGGCATCTCCGGTTGCCTTCAGCATGGAGCTGGTTCAAGGGCAATGTTCGCCACATATCGGTACTCACGTCACAATCCAGCTTGCCGTCCTTGAGTCGCAGATAGTGCCCGGGGTGGATCATGCTCTCCAGCATGCGCACGCCTTCGGACACCTTGTGCACGCGGAAGTGCGCGGCGCGGTTGCACTTGCCGGTTCCGTAAACGGACATGTCGTGGTCCACGCTGATGGCTTGTGACGGCGACGTTCGCAGCATGATGATGCCCCTGTGGCGGAACATGCCCTGCAAGCAGAGGTCAAAGGTCAAAGTTCACATTCATAAAAAAAATTATTTTTGTTGTATTAAAAAAGAAAAAGAATAAAATATTTCTATTGATTTAGAAATATAAATTGAGAACAATTCTCCAATTATTATATTACATTGTATAACTGGTACTTTATTATAATTATTATTAAATATTATTATTATTATTATTTCATAACCAAAAATTGATTAAAAATATTCAAGGATGAGAATAGTAAAATATTGTCTTTTCAGTTGAAATAGCTGTGATGTCGCTTGTCATGGTTACGTTTACGAGATTGAACCTGGAGCCTCAAAATCCACAGAAAGCCGCAGATGCACACACAATTCTCATCGTGGATATGCATTTATAAAATCCCTCGAGAAATACCTTGCAGTAGACGCTGAACCTCTGGGTGAGATCATGGTCCAGGATTCCGCGTACATCGCCGGGTTTGCCGTCGTCCTTGATGGCGATGAACTGCAGCGGGTTCTTGACGGCCTCCAGCACCACGGTCTGGTCGGACTGGACGCGGACTCGGAACTCGCACAGAGGTCCTCCCTTGCCCTGCAGACGGCAACATGAACACAGACTATGAGAAGCCTTAACCCTCTCCATGCTGAAGGCAACTGAAGATGCCCTAAAACGCTGTTCCTGTGTCTAATCCAGCAGGGAGAGGGTTAAAGTAGTACTTGTATAGGTACGCAACATTTATATTTTATATTATTTTTAACTGGCACTACTGAATAGACCTGACAGTCTGTTGTAACAGCAGTAAAACGATGGTTTACCGAACATAGTATTTCATCGTTTAAAATTTATTTTATTTTTGTCTTTTTTTATCTTGCAATAAAAAAAAATAAATACAAAACTATGAAAAAATATTAAAATATTGAAAAACAGTTAAACATGAGCAAAATGTAGCTTGTTGCCTAATATACTTGTGTAGATAAATAGACAATAACCCACGAGGTACGAGAGATTACCGATTATCTTTCACGAGTGATATTAATGTAGTAA
>JAVCKZ010105928.1:0-10621 GCA_034780755.1 Lepetodrilus elevatus
GGGTAAATCTCAAAATACAATTTTGACGAAATATGCGTACAATATGTTCTATAACTTAATACTTATATAATAGTAGAAGTGTTCAAACAAGTACTTTATTATATTCTACAAAGTGTAATCTATATATTGAAACCAATATCGTGTTTATATCTTGATTAGACTGATTAGTCGCTGAGGTATTCTAATTTTCAAATTGTGGGAGTAAATCTCAAAATAGCAATTTTGACAAAATATGCACGAGATATGCTATATATCATATAATGTATAATGAAAATGTTCAAACTAGTTATTTATAATGTTATACAAGGTGTAAGCCATCAGTTAACACCAATATCGTGTTCATATCTTGATTAGTTGGTGAGGTATACTACTTTGAACTTTGTGGGGATACATCTCAAAATACACATTTTGACGAAAAACTTGCAAAATATGTTCTGTAGCTTATATATGTATTATGAAACAGTTCAATCTAGCCATGGCTTATATTCTACAAAGTGTAAGCTAACTGCTACCAGGTCACCCGACAGTTTCTGAATATAGATACCCTAAACATCAATAAACAACAATAAAAAATACTTTAGACTCAAAAAGTAGGTCAAGCACAAAAATGGCGTTTGGCTGCCGGACTACACTGATAGACAACCTGCATATGGTCGTGTTGTTATGTCCTTAATTATGTCAATGCAAGGGGAAATAACTAAGTGGTACGACTTGTAAAAGCATATAATACGCACGTCTAACGTTTTCTCGCGATTTGTTTATAGTTCAGTTGATGCATCTAAGACTAGATATATAGCGGAACGTTCCCTATATTCATATAAAACATTAACATGTTGATAACTA
The DNA here is from genome assembly GCA_034780755.1 of Lepetodrilus elevatus. Lineage (NCBI taxonomy): Eukaryota > Metazoa > Mollusca > Gastropoda > Lepetellida > Lepetodrilidae > Lepetodrilus > Lepetodrilus elevatus. Next base: position 844 of record JAVCKZ010105928.1, read on the forward strand.
TTGAGTACTGGGGACTAAGTACATCAGTAAATAACAACTTTTGGATTGATAAATCAAGCGTAATTAGTCTCAGATCGAAATTCGTTTGTCCATTATACAGGTCAACCAACTGTGATATTATGCCTTTAAAATATACAATAAAGGTAACCACCGGCAATTTCAACAGGCATATTTCATTTACAATGTATTTTCATTTGTTTTTTCCTGTTTCAGAAACACAAGAAAAGACAATACAGAATGCTTCATACTTGCGCAATCTGAATGTCGACGAACTCGCCCAATTTCTACTACCAGTTTTGGAGAAATGCGACATTGACAAGAATGTACTGACATCGTTCAAAAAAGAAGATATAACTGGTCGTGTGTTTCTAGAAATGTCGGTGTCACATCTGAAAGAGGTTTGTGATTATTTATCATTTGGACATAGACACACTATCATACTAGAAAGGGACGCCTACATAGAACAAAACCAACCAGCATTAGTAGAAAAAGGAGGAGCAAGGAGTAACGTGGAACAAGTTGAAGAAAGAGAATACTCAAGGAGATTTGGCACCGATCCAGGATACACTGAAAAATACCACAAAGGTAAAATTTTACAGAAGCTTCAAAATTATGCAGGGAACTCACTTGAACCAGTGCATCTCTGTATACCTATTGATATTCCGGATGTGGATACAGCTCTTGAGATCATTGGCTGGGAAACAGTCAAATTCTCAGCAGCGTGTATGAATGACAGAAAAAACGGCACTGTTCATTTTGGAGTTCATGACGACTCTGAAGATGACCACATCCACGGCGAAATAGCTGGCATAACAACACTGGATCAGAATGATTGCAGCGAGATTGTAGAGTCATGGGTGAGGAAGTGCTTCTCTCTTGATCAGCAAAATACAGCAAAGACATGTATTCATCCCCCAAAATATATCGATGTCGTCAGTAACGGGAAATGCCAAGGATTTGTTATGGAAATCGACATTGAGCCCAAAGCAATCATCGTAAATGAAGATGCGTTCTTCGTTCAGGATCAGTATATTGAAGCTGGACAGAATAAACGCGAGAAGCGGCTATTCAGGATAGATTCCGGACATGCAGCTGCCGAAGATGGAGAAGGGGTTAATCGTTATATTACCCTGAAAACTACTCTCACAAAGAGACGAAGGGAAATAGAGGCAGAGGCAAATCAACGTAGACCAACAGAACCACTGATGAAGAAATTGCAGGACGTGTTTTGTAGTGGTGGAAGAAGAATGAACAACGTCTATCCGATACTGGTTATCAATGCCATGGGTAGTGTCGATGCCGGAGAGGATATTTTGGAAAGGTTTTCATTTCTTGCTGACATCGACTGGCTTTGCGTGTTCGACTTCGATCCTGTTGGCGACCAACATGGAATGTATGACCTCTTGACGACAAAGCAAAACAAGAGCTACAAGGTGATGCTCACGGACGATTTTGATCCACGTAATGCTAGCCATCCACAACCGAAGCAGGACGATACTGAGATTCAAGAAGACATGGATGCATCCAATCTACGTCCTTGGATATTTTGCAATGGATATCAACCAATGGACAAGGATAAATTAGAGCTCTTGGAATGGAAAACACAGAGGAGTTTAGGATTCAAAGGGGCTGTGAAGTATTTTTCCCATCAAATTCCAAGAGATAGAGCAATGGTTGTATATCTCCTCTTGTCTAAGGATTATACAGTGATGTTGGATGCCGCTGATGAACTGTGCATAACATTTCAGAAGCAATGGGCAATTCTAGCTGAAACAACGACTATGGTTGCCCAATGGAAAGAACAACTCACTTGCAGACACGTAGTTGAACCGTCATGTCTGGAATCCCGGTGCATTACAGACTTCAAATGGTCTGACCTCAACAAATGTATGAAGGACATCACAGACACTGCAGAAGATTCTTCCTCAAAAGAAGAATGCAAGCTTGTTACAAACTGCGGATCCTTCTGCACTCTTCCAAAGCTCGCTCAGAATGAAATGTGCGATCTTGACATACTGAGTGCGAATGAATGCGAAGGTGAAAGCGAAGGCGAAACAGACGAGGATAGGATACAGGCTGAGAAGGATGTTGAGAAGAGGTTTTATGAAGGCCACCCATCAGCATGGCTGAATTTCTACTGCAGCAGTCACGTCCTTAGGCGTAAGATTCACAATGAATTGCAGGCACGTGTCATTGAAGTACTGAAAGGTGACGTTCCTGACAACGAATACATAGGTCGAATCAACATTTACCATCAACCTGGATCTGGTGGTACAACAACCGCTATGCAAGTTCTGTGGGACTTAAGGGATAAGTACAGGTGTTGCGTCCTTAGGAAATACTCAAAGGAATCTCACAATCAGATAGAAAAGTTGTGGACGTTTGAAGAATCGGATACCAGCAAAGCACAGCCAGTTCTTGTATTGATAGATAACATGGCTGACGAACACCTAGACAAGGTTGTACAATCCCTTCACAGATATGCTGAGGACAATATTGAGGAAACGCAAAGAGTACTCTGCGTTTTGCTTATTTGTCAACGACAGACGTCACCTCCTACTACCGTTGACAGATGCAACTTTGTTCTGAAGCAAGAACTTGATAAAGAGGAAAAACACTGGTTCCAAACCAAATACAACACTCTTTCAGAAAGCTTCAAACGACAAAAAGGACCAAACCCAAAGCATCTCATTGCTTTCAACATCATGAAGGAGAATTTCAGTGAAGAATTCATTAAGAAGACAGTAACTAAGATCATCAACGGAGAGATGTCAAACGAAGAGAAAGCTTTGCTGACATATGTGTCTCTGCTGAATACATATGACTCGCGGTACAGAGGTATCCCTGTTGCATGTCTCGACCATCTCATGCAGAGGGGACGACATCACATCCCTGGAACTAAATGGGAATCGTACTTGAGTAGTCCGCTAACGATGCTGTTGGCGAGATGCCAGTCGGGTCATAACGCTTCTCTGCGAGTGATCAGTCCACTACTAAGTAAATGGATCCTGAATGGTCTTTTGGAAAAACAAGAAAAAAGTCTGGGTGATATTAGTCTTGAATTCCTCAACTCAAAAGCATGCCCTGCTTATACTAGATATCTGGATTTGGCATCTAGACACCTATTCAACATTCTGAGAGAAATGATGAAGACCAGAGAACAACTTCCATCAGGGAAGCAGTCAATGTTTTCAAGACTTATACAAGAGCTTTACGACTCAAAGTATGTTGATGCTGCTACTGAAATACTTCAGTTGATATTTGAAAAAACGAACGACGCATTTATCGCCCAACAGTTGGCACGACTGTACATTGTATGTGAAAACTGGACAGAAGCAACACGTTTCGCAGACGAGGCAACTCATATTCGACCGAATAACTCATGGTTGCTCGATACGTGTGGGCAGATATTCAAGCTGAGACTCACTCAGATACATACCACAGGATTAACAACAGATCAGGATCCAAGGATTGTGATGCAGAATGCGGTTAATTTGGCATGTCAAGGAGTTCAACACTTCGTCGCGGTTCAAGATGCAAGCAGTAGAGAACCATCACTTGAACCAAACATGGCTGGATACTTTGGAGAGGTTGACACCTACATATTGCTTCTCGACACATTCAGCTTGCTACCAGCATTCAAACAGAAGTCAGCTTTTCAAATGTTTATCAACGGACATCTATGCATCCCGGAGGAACTAACCTTCTTGACTGAAACTCAGCTACAGTGGTTGGCATCACTTCAAGATAATGCCTTGTCCACATTACGAAAACTTGAAGATGAAAGTTACCGTGTACAACAGGATAAAACTGCGAGCCGATCTCGTAATGGTAGATTCCTTCAAAGGGGAAGCATGGACAGGCTAAGACGTGACCTCGGAAAATACTTCGGTGATGAGGACACATTTGACGTATCTGCAGTGACAACTGCATCTCCAGATAAGGCAAGGCGACAAGTGCGCGGCCTGGGTATCAACTCCTTACAAAGTTTATTAAAACTACAGAAGGATGAACATACCAAAGAGAAACTATTTGCCATTTACAAGGCAATGCAAAGGAATTCCAACCTGCCGCACCCCTTGCCGTATGACTGTCGCATTGCTCTTGGAGCGGCATTGGCACTCCTTCCAATACGAAAAGAAGATATGTTGGAGCTTCCAAAATATGACGAAATACTTCGTACCAGCTTGGGACTTTTCAGAATGAAGGACGAAATGAACTACATTGACTTGGAACCATATCTATTCTTTGTCCTCTTCCACTGGCCTACACAAGAAAGGGCCCAATACCGTGAGAAAGCAGATATTGCTCTCCTGTCCGAAGCCATTGAGAAATGGAAGGATGCGTTTTCGCGAAAGTTTCCAAAAGACCCGCAAAACAGTAAGCGAGACGGAGGTTTTCCTTTCGTATTCATCACAAAGGGGCATGGCATCGAAAGTGTTGTTCATTTCGAGCAACTACGAAATCAGCTGAAATCCCGCAAACCAGGCATGACGAGGATCGACCAGGTTCTTGGCGATAGGTCGAACCAGCATCGACTTCAGCGATTTGACGGAACCCTTTCAGGAAATGGATGGGAAGTTCTCATTCGATTTGAAACTCCTGCCGGCAACAGACTTCCTCCTGTTCACTTACAAATGCACGTCCGAGGGGAACGTTCACTATGGAACAAGAAGGTGTTCTTTTGTCTGGGATTTGGATGGGCAGGTCCGAGAGCATGTGATGTACATGGCAGTCTTCCAGCAGCACCTGGTCACCAGCACGACCCACAACCTAGGCATGGGCAGCAGCAAGTGAGGCAACATCCTGGACGACCGCTCTCGATGGACCAAGAACTCAGCTGGAACATAGCTGCAATTGATGAGAACCTGAGACATTTCCACGAAATCAAACAACTCCGACCGACACGGATATCCACAGAAGAGGTAATGCCCTCCAAGTTGTTAGATCTAATTACTATAAAGAAATTACATATGACAACCTCTTTTGATTGTATTTTGCATATATACGCTGCTAGTACATTGTAATGTAAGTCGACGTAATTGCCCCATCTCTACATTAATTAAACGCACGACAATTATAGATCATAGTAATAGAAACATGAACATCCATGGAATAGCGGTTTAATGTGTATCGATGTATTGAGCTGCTAGCAGGTGAGATGTGTTGCACCTGCTAGAAACCCAGAAAAGTGAAACTTCAAAAGATTCATACTATTTCTTTTCTCACTTTGCAGATGCATACGTTACTGGCACAAGAGGGTCAACTGATTGCGCAGAGAGCACAACTAATAAAAGCAAGACGGACGATCAGTTTGGAATTTATCTAAACAAACATGACAATGGTACTATGAACAGAAATGGTGTTGGTGTTGATGCTGTGAAATATCATGACAGGTACTAACCATCGTGAGCTAACGTAATATACATTAATCTGTCTTCTGATATCGTTTTTGGATATATTTTCACGAATTATATGGAGTTCTTCCAGTCTAAAGAGGGTCACTTTTACTTTTCAAATTCTTAGAAGTCTCCCAAAGAAGCCAAGCATAGCAGCCTAGAAGAAGCTCTATGTTTTCGGTTTATACACATTGTAGGTGGTGCTTAGTGGCTATTTATGTTACCCATTAAAGATAAAGCAGAAGTAAGTCAATAACAACCTTTGTCCCACAATACATGATACTCTAAACGAAGCTGTGAACCCTTTCTTAGATACATTTCAAGGTGATTTCAGTTACTGTTAACGATATTTTATATTTATTGTTGTGTACATTTCCTATATTGTTTTAATTGAATATAATTACGAAATGCTATGATTTTATATCGTATATGAGAACACAGTTATATATATCGTCTTCCTTGATTATAGTGATCTATTTTGTATACTAGTATGTCATATATTATTGTATTCAAGATTGTTCATTGTTGATCTTTAAACGCCGTTTGCGGATGATTACATTTGGTTGAATTAGTATATATAATACACATGTCTTGATTTAAACGCATACTATTACAGATCGTTGACATACATAGACGTAGTGGTCTAGCGAAGTTTTACATGAACATATAAACATTTGTTTTGATTACACAAGTACTTTATACAATCAATTATTCAGTTGATTATTCTGCATGTCTCACGGAAAAACCGATGTGCAAACTGTATGAATCCGCGAAGCGGTTCATACAAAAGTTTGCACATCGGTTTTTACGTTCATATCTCGATGAACGTAAAGAAAATGACAGTCAATCCTTATAAATACATTACGTAACACATTGGTGCAGATTACATTCATTTGATTGTCTGAAATAACAAAAACTTTGAATTTAATAATTTAACTTGCAAGCGCAGCGCAATAATATTTGATATTGACATTAGCCACGACCGGTAAACTGTTAATCAAGCACCTGTGGCCTAAGGAAATTTCGTTCATCGAAGTATGAATGCAATGTTTTATGGTCACGTGAACCAATCAGATTGTCGGATTGACAATATATTTATTTATTATTTATTAATATGTATTACTTATGCATGATGTAGCTTTATCGGTGCCAATGGCCATGTAAGGTTGTTTTGACCGTGTTCAATGGTGTTGATAGGATGCGCTGTCTATAGAGTGGCAATGCATATATACTATTTGGTCTGTCAGTACCAGCCGATGCTCCTAGGTTTACTGCTACATTCAGCGCTACGGATGTTGCGGGATTTCTCCTGTCCTAAAGTGACAAGTCGTGATGTGACAAAAAATATACAGTACATTACCACAGTTTACAGTACATTACCAACTGATTTTTCAGGTTTACTGGACATGTAAATGTACATGTACTTTGTATTTTAAACTTCAATTCGGTCCAAAATGACAACTTATTATGTGATAGTATGCCTTTAATTATCACTGACCATACACTTTTCATATGTTTATTCCATTTTTGTATATTATGTATGTGTTGTCTGTGTTTGCCAGTGGGAATATTGGTTAATGTTCTCTAATTAGTATACATGCATTTGTTAAACATTGATCTGTTAACATGGTAATGGTATATTGGTTCAAATAGGAATAACGATTACAGAACATTGTGTACACTATATTCCTATGTTAACCAATATCGCTTAATTTAATTTAATTTGCAACGTTAGCATGCAGATCATGCAATTTGTAATTTTATGTTGTTTGTGTAAATCAATTCATAGTCCTACATGGACATTCTACTTGTTTATGTATGTGTATGTTTATACAATGATGTAAGAATACATCAGCGAACAATTACATCTATCTCGGTGTGGCTTGATGGTTGGGGGACCACGTTTTTTTGTTGTATCTTCATGTTATTGACATGTACACTTTCAATTTCATATATACTGGCCGGTGAAGGTATTTTCTTAGACACATTCCTGTTCTTAATTGTTTTTATAATTGTTTTTGTTGTTATGTTCTTGTATATGACAGTAGCATTGTAATTAAAATTTGAGTATCTAAGGTATTGTTTGCATTTCTATGATAATTGAAGGGTTATGTGCCAAAACCACCTAAGTCACTTTTCCAAACTTTTGAAGAGAGTCAAAAGACTGTCTGAGTCGGGTAATTTTGATATAAAAACACTTTCAAGAAGCCATATATTTCGAAGTAATCAACGCATAAATACATAACTAATACCGATGGATGCAGAATAAGTCCCGCTTTCTACTTGTAACAATATTCCAACATAACCGAAGTCTGACTTTTGTGGTTTTGGCACATAGTCCTTCAATTGATGTTTTGGTTGGGTGGCTATAGTCGCCTTCCCAGAACATTTGGGCTTGATATCCATGAGGAAACCCGCGACACCAACAGCGCATAGTTTTAATACGTTGCAGTACACATGCGGCTGGAAGGGATGGCTGGTATACATACACGACTACTAGGAGATATCGCATTCCATCACCTGATCGGACCCCGATTTCTCGAACCAGTTTGAGATTATTCTCAGTTGAGATTTCTCCAATTGACTCAGTTTTGTAACTTGATGAGAACAAAGTTACAGCACTGAGTCAATGGGAGGAATCTTAGCTGAGTAAAATCTAAAACTCAAGTTGGTTTCGAGAATTCGCGGCCAAATTGATCACCATGTTTTATTGATTTAAAACTATTGCGAATTAGCAGTGTAAAGTTGGTAATAACTATGACCACCAGACATGAGACTTTTTAAATTTATTTTCAAATATATTATATACATGTATACACAATACTTCTGAATTATGGCATGTACAAAACAACGGGCGGGTATATAAATAGAGACTGTGTAGTTTCGCAACTCAAAACGGAGGATTGATGCATATTTGTTGGTCACTTGACAGACCTATTCTCGTTCAAGTGTAATTCATTTTATAGAAAGAGCAGAAACGGGCTTTCGCGTGAAATGCATGTAACATTATTTACATTTAATATATGTTCCAATACATCGTATAAAACAGTTGCATATGCACGTAAACGAAACCATTGTTTGGGATTCATCACTTTGTTTTGCTAAAGGTCAGCAAACGACATATTATAAGTGAGTATCAACTTGAAGTGTCACGTTGAACTACAGGTCTCTGACGACACGTACATTCATATCTACAGTCCAATATATCGAACGCATCCATAACGAAAGCTCTGATTTCAGTACAAGAACAATATTTAATTCTGTAAAAGTCTGACGCAAATGGTTATACATTGTTTGAATCTTCCATGCATATCTATTTAGGTCTATTTCACGAACTATTTGGTACTATAGTAGTCCGACATGCTGTATATGTTATATATATGTTACATACATACATAGATACATATATACACATACATATATTCATATACATTTACTACATACACCAGTTATCCACACACACACAAGTTTGCGACTGGTTGGGGAACGGTCTTGTGAGAGCACATACGATGTAGTGTCTGTGTATTCTCGTATGTTCTCATACATTATTGTATACTCTCGTATATTCACGTATGTTCTCGTAGTACTCCGGATATTCACGTTATGATGAGCCGCTGGTGGCTACTGCTGGAAGCTAGTGAGACGATATCCTGATCAAGGACCATGGATTCCGCTCTGGCTTTAGAGGCGTTCTCCTGTCTGGAATGATTCGACCGCAATATGGCATTCGTGTTAACATATATGGTTTTGTAATTACAACTTAGTTGTGTTTAGAACTGATGATAATAATAATAATAGGCCACTTATAATGAGCCAAATCCACCCCCTAAGGCATGCCCTAAGTGCCACATTATTATCCCCGGCCAATGGCTCAGTTTACACTCAGTGTTCCTTCTCAACTCCCTGGGGAGTATACAACCCAACCCAGCGCTACAAGGTTATCATTCACGTGTCCATATGATCCTTCCGGGTACCCATTCTCTACTGAGTGAACAGAAGCATCTTCGAACTAAGCCACTTGCCTAAGGTGAGACCACACGTTTTTCAACCTATGTCTCAGTGTGGGTCAGGATCGAATTCTAGATACACTCAGGCTCTCGGTCACCCATCCAAGTATTGGCCGAGCTCGAACATAACTTAACTTCAACATGAGAGGTCAACCGTGTAATGCACGAGAACGCATCGCCTCCGCAACAACTTTTCAAGATGGTTTGATTAATACCTCACCTCGTCTGTATATTGTAATATGGGTGGTGTTCCATTGACAATGTTGGACGCACATTCTGGACAGGGGGCTGCTCATTTCTAACTGTTCTGTCTGTACTTTCTGTCCGACGCATGCGCAGTCACTGTGCGGTGTTGATCCTTGGTAACTACGC
>JAVCKZ010105939.1:0-10621 GCA_034780755.1 Lepetodrilus elevatus
TGTGTGTTTTGAAAATAGAGAGAGACAGAGAGAGAGAGAGAGAGAGAGAGAGAGAGAGAGAGAGAGAGAGAGAGAGAGAGAGAGAACGAGATAGGGAGAGAGAGGAAGTGAGAGAGAGCGAGAGAGAGATAAGAGAGGGGAGAGAGAGGGAGGGAGAGGAGACAGAGGAGAGAGAGAGAGAGAGAGAGAGAGAGAGAGAGAGAGAGAGAGAGAGAGAGAGAGAGAGAGAGAGAGCGAGACTGTAGATGTTTGAAGGGAGAAGGGGATAGAAATGGAGATATAATACAACACAGATAACTACAGAGAGATGGAGAGAGAGGATTGAGGGGATGAAAAGATTGTGGAAGAATTAGAGACGGAGGAATAACGAGGGCAAATAAAGAGAGAGAGAGGGGGGAAGCAATAGAAAGATGCTCAAAGATTTACATAGCGGATTATTTCGTTCCTTGCTTGTTGATTATACTTTGACCAGTCGCTGGTACGACATTCCAATTGCGCATATACGGCAGGGAGATAGGATAGTGACTTTCAATGGAATTAATGTCAACATGGTGCTATGAACAATGACATTCATCGAAGGACAAGGCAGTGATACTGTCGTTATTAAAACATATAGCATCGTTATTGAGATGACATGTCCATGTTAGTATATATCAATTAGTTAAGGACGATTATTTTTTTAAGAAGATTAATGACCTACATAATAATGCGGACCTATTATATCGTGGTTTAGTATTATCATTTACCAATTAGATGCCTCATTGCATAGTATGAAGCATGTATTATCCATGCATCGCCAAGTTAGCGTACTCATTTATGACAGTTTATGACAATTAGCTGCATTTTCTGGATACTTACGTGTATTTATCATTATTAATGTATGTTCCATGTGTACCTTGGTATTGCAGTTGTGATCTTTGCTCCGTCAGTATAAGCCGGTAGCTCATTTCACAGAGAAACTAGTGTACAAATATCCTTTGTGTCGCCTTGTTTGGCTTGCTTTCTTTTTAAAAACATTATTGGGGTTTAGAGTCGCTTTCAGGATTTTTTCACTTAGTCAGTTTATGGCAGGAGGAAACCAGCAACATATATAGCACTGAATCTTGTAGGAAACCTCGGTAAAGATAGCGCAACCTATCATGATCGCGTCAGAAAGGTAACTTTTGCGAACATTGATGTCGGGGCCATCGGGACGGGATTTGAACCTGAAACCGTTGGCTCCGACGTCCAAACGTTAACTCTCGTGCTAGAGGCATTCGTAAAAGAAAACAATATTGACAATAGAAAGTGTTGTACTGATCGGACAGAGGTTGATATCTGCTTTGCCACGGTACACCTACCTACCTAAAACATGAACCACTGTTTAGAACATTGATGAAGTGGCCACCGGGACGGGATTTCAACCTGGAACCTTAATTTAGCTCTGGCTCCGACGTCCAAGCATTAGTCATAGTACTAGAGGCATTCGTAACAGAAAACAATATTGATAATAGGAATGTTGTACTGATAGGACAAAGGATGATAGCTGAATTGCCACGGTACACATATACCTATCTGACCCGAAACATAAACCAACATCTAGAACAGTAGTCGTATACTTAATCAACAAACACAGTTCCCTTGTCATCAACATTACTCTTACCAAGCAAACAGGCGTCTGAGTGGGTCTCGTGGAATCGTCGGAATATCTTGACCACCGCCGCCTTTTGTCGTGGTGCCAAAGTGCTAACGAGTCAATTCTCCGGCAGTATGCTTGTTATTTGGCCGTCTTATTCATGTAATTATCTCTCAATTATTGTCGGCGGACAAACGCTCTCTCTGTGATCATTTCAATGAATGATGCTTCTATAATTAGACGTACGGCACACTGTGCTGATCAATGTTCTTGTGCAATGGCCTGGTTGCAATGCTTATAGTTCATATGTGATAGTAGTAGTAGTAGTAATTGTAGTGGTGGTGTTAGTAGTAGTAGTAGTAGTAGTAGTAGTAATTGTAGTGGTGGTGGTAGTAGTAGTAGTAGTAGTAGTAGTAGTAGTAGTAGTAGTAGTAGTAGTAGTAGTAGTAGTAGTAGTCGTAAGTATTTATTATAATGAAAAGGATGATGCTGATGATGATGATGGTAGTGGATGATGATGATGGTGGTGGTGGTTATGATGATGATGATGATGATGATGATGATGGTGAATGACGGTGGTTGATGGTGGGGATGTTGGATGATGATGATGATGATGAGGAGGATGATGATGAGGATGATGAGGATGATGAGGATGAGGATGATGAATAGTAAATCAGAAGAATATGACTAAATATTATCGAAATAATGATAATAATATTTAATAATTATAATAAATAATGATGAATTGATAATAAATAGAAGAAGTATGCATAGTAATTATATTGATGATAATGATGAACTACTAATAATACTAATAAGAAGAATATACTTAAGTAACCGTCAGGCCATATTACATTTCTCCCAGACTGGCTATTTAGATAAAATGAAATAGAAATACATTTAAAATTTAACAGAAGATACACTCTCGACCTCATCCGGCGGGTAAACCTGCTTATAAGATAAACAGTCCACATGACATATAAAAAACCGTATTTTAAACGTTTACACGTGCACGTACTCAGTAAGCTGGGAACATAAGAAACTAGCTTGGTACTAGCATGTTCAAACGAAGCAAGCAGTTATCTATTAAGTAAATATTATACTGACAGTATACAAACTGTAATCACGGAACCATTTAGGCATCTTATGCGTGTATGTTCATGTATATATTGCATACAACCTACATGGCACTTGCCACTACTGAAATTTTTTTTTTATATAAAAAAGAAATAATAATTAAATTCACATGATATCTAGAAAAAAAAGTATTGTAGTTTACGTATGACATGCACGTAGACGTCATATATTCTTAGACAAGCACACTTACACTGTCGTTTAACCCTCCCCCTGCTGGATTGGGCACAGCCACTGCTCTTTATGACATCACCGGTTGCCTCCAGCATGGGGAGGGTTAATCAAGCAACACCAATTGCATGAAGCACTAGAACGTCATATAACGTCAGAAGGAATAACGACTTCTATATTCGCCATGTGCAGTAGTGATTTAATGTTTTTTTTTCTCACAGATGCATGTTCGACAGTATCACGATCTACACGTATTCATTTTAAGGTCACTGTCTTTTCTTTAACGATATCCCACTCGTGTTGTAGATTAAAATAAAGTGAAATGTATACGCCAAGGAATCGCGCGCACCTTTGCCAGTGTAAGACCTGTTTTACCATCATTTGTCAATCTTCAGGATACACTTTGGTAATTTTACTACACTATAATTACTTGCTTTTGCCAAGCATATCAAACTCGTGCCCTTAGATTACTCTTGGGATTTCAAGAAAAGGAGGTTGCACTGGGAGTTTTTGCGTAAATCACGGTATTCGCAATAGATAGTAATAATGCAAAGTGACTTCGGTTTCACGTTGATTTCTTTGGGAGGGTTGTAACACATCATAATCAGGCGCGTACGCAATTTTATTCTCAGATCCCCATATTACAATCTGAGAATGAGCATGAAATCGTACTCAAATGGTTTCGTAATTTCTGGGTAAGAGCGTCATCGTCATGACATCATAAAGTGTTGGGTTTTTTATAATAATAATACATTTCACGATTTGAACAAATTTATAATTATCGGTTGTTTTTGTAATCTATGAATTTCAATTATTACAGTTTCAACATAACCGATCATACTGATTTCACAATAATAACACTGTATATCATCTTAGATGCATTTATGTGTCACCGTCACACCTACAGCTGAACAAGTATTAACCATTGTAAATCAATAACAATATATTATTCTCTATGCATACTACGATGCATATGTACATCACAAAGATATGCTTTTTATGTCGTGAAGAAGATGATTGCCTAGCCTAAGGTTGGGCTTGAACCCAATACTTTTGTCAGAAGGCATAGACCAACGCATATTCCTGCTTAAATGTGAGACACCAACGAACGTTCCATCAATGTTTTGCTCTATGCTGAGTAATTAACACAAATCTGATTTTCGTCGTGAACCCAGTACTTTTGTGAAAAGGCATTAACCAACGAGGTCGAATATCCCTGCTTTGTGGTACCAACGAACGTTCCATAGATGTCAAGTTTCAGGTCTACACCGAGTACTTAACGTATTGCGGTAATTGTTGAATCAATAGTAGACATTCGTGTATTCAACCAATCAAAATTGGTTATGATTCCTGAATGAACATTGAACGGAATACCCCGTAGAAAACCTCCATTCAATTTCCCAAGGGAGGAACGTAATGGTCTTCCGTGTAATTGTATAATACTGGGAGAAGTTGTTATTAAGGGAAAGAATCAGAATGGCCTGTCTAGAAAGGAGAGTTAAAACAAGACGTATCAGTAGTGGTATTGGACGTTTGGAAGGTCAACGAGAAGTAAAAAACTCGGTTTAGAGCACGGCTCTTGGAGAGGTTAACGAATGGCAATTTGATGCGCTCGCATGTGTATTCGATCTATAAAGACTGATACCAGTTTGACATGAAAGTCTGCTCCTCTCCTGTACGATACAGTGCCATAATGTTCTTACAATGTAACCAAGGCTTCAGTCTTGGAGTAACGGTTACCTTAATTAAAGTTAATCAGGTTCAGATTTATATTGCGCCAAAACCACGTTGAAAAGCGTGATCATAGTCCTACAGTATTAACCCATGTGCTCTCATTTTCCTTCTCACCTCCATGGGGAGTATGCAACCCAAACTGTCATTCATGATGCTATACGGTTTATCTTTCAATTTGTAATGTCCATGTCGTCCTACCGGGTACCCCTTCTCTGCTGGGTGAACTATTGATGTTCATAATAGATGAGTGTAAATAAGAATTCCGAATTTATTTTCGTATTGTATTAATTGATGATTGATTTGAATTTCAATGTTGCTACGGTAATATTGCATACATATACTCTGATATAGTGTTTTAATTTAATACGTGATTTATGTTTTTTAAGCTGACATAATGTAACATTATAATTATATAATACGTTATTGTAACCAGAATGCTAGTCTCACTTGTTTTTGCGTTCAACAAGTGTTCATAATTGTCTGTCATTCAAGTGAATTATGGCTATTTTCGTCATTGATTTGTAGGATATAGATGTTCTAATAACATACATGAACCCATACATTCATCTGCGGTTGATTCGCTGTGCTACACAATTCCCATAGCAATAATTGTGATCGATTGATGCATGCAGATTGCTAGCCGAAATTAGTCAATATTCAAGTAAAATCTAACGGCCGTTCACGTTGGTGGAGGTGGTGCATCCAAACTTGATTCCTCAAGGGATCTGTTCTTTTGCCACCCACTTATGCAGACACTTGGACGCGTGTGGTCACGTGATAGTGTGACCATGAACCTATCACTGTCAGGTTTGTTGACTCCCACGATATTCGAGATCAAATCTAAGAATGTAATTCACAGAGGTACAGTTCTATTGATTCTCTCCGTGATATAGTGCCCAGTGCCCACACATTGGTAGAATTCAATAATTTGTAAAATATAGTTTTTAGTAGTATAACGTCAGTGATTGCCATGTGTCTCATGTTAAAGACTAAATTGGATTTTCAGAAATGTGTTTTTTGTGGGTTTTTATTTTGTGATCGTAAGAATTCTAGGCATGTGTTGAAAAATCTGGACATACAGCTCTTAGGGCCGTTATATACTGTTGATTTATTTTAAACGTGAACCCCTGCATGAATAAACGTCACTGTATCACTATATACTGTATAGCGTTCTGAAGAAGTTCTGAAGCCGGTTACGTGAAGTTCATTCGCAAAGTCTTATATTTCGTATTGCAAGTCGACACAGTTACATGTATGTACATGAATGATAAGAGTCCGAAACCTAGTCATTATTTTTGCGTAGACAGGCCGATACCGTTCCGCGTACAAATTTGCGAACCAACTATCGTATTTGCCATTATTCATGATCAAGTAATAATAATAATAATAATAATAGTTAATTTATAATGCGCTGACTCCATGCGGAAATACACATGCTCGAAGCTCAGATAATAATGGTTTTAGCGCCTAATTTCCAGCCATCGCTGCTCATTGGCCTTTACATTATTACCCCGGTCAATATAAAGTAACATGCCATTAAAAGCTTAGCCTAGCAAAATCAAAACAAACAAAAATAAAATAAGAAAAGAAATTCAGTGGACACATTTCGTACAAGTTTGTGAACCTACTATCGTATTTGCCATTATTCATGATCAAGTAACATGCCTTATTCGCCATCGTATTTGCCATTATTCATGATCAAGTAACATGCCTTATTCGCCTATTTAATTGCTATTGCTCAACGGATGACTTTTCCAACTCTGCTTTCATATGTATAATATAATGGAAACAAACACTGCGACAATTATGCTATTGTGCTTTTTCTCTTGCAATTAGGAATTAATGTGTATCTACTGAATTATAATTATGAATCAAAGAAGATTATCCATTGTAGAATGACGCATGGGGGTTGACAACACTGTTGTAAGTCGGTTACCATCAACATGTTGATGATTATTTGATCCTATAGGTAAATCAATTATGTAGGGGGTGGATTATGCACCGTGCCTTTACAATAACATGGATTAGGACCGTAGAACCGGTAATTAAGGCACTAGTGTTATTCAGCATGGGATTGCATCAGCATGGTACATGTATATTAGATCAACACACAGACACGCACACACGCACTTGCTTAACTTATCCATGGGGACATTTTGGAAATGAGTATTTCGGTGAGACAGACAAAGTTCCTGCATGTCAGCTGCGTCAGTTCCTAGGTATACGTGCACGATGTGCAAGATAATAACTGATGTTAAAGTGCCTTTGCAACTACATAACGTAAACCGTCAGATGGTAAATTCCAGTATAATGGCAAACGTAACTATTTCACACGTGCCAATCACTGATACCACTAGTTCTTATCATGCACGTGTCTTAAGGAAACACTTCATTTTCACACTGCTTGTTATCCGTGCTAACGATCCGGGTAATGGGAATTCTTGTGGGCTTTTTGACTGAAGGTAATTAGTTTTTGTGTGCAGTGTTTGTTATCATAATGTGTGTCCTTCTGGATAATTGGTCTTATCTGTTTCGTTGCATTTCGTAACCATTATTCTTGATGGTTTCTTCTATTTTCTGTTTGTATTTACTTTAATAGATGCATTTCGGTGTATACTTCCGGTGGATAACGATACTTACCACTCGTGAATGACAAGAGTTAATGCCCATGGATACCAAGAGTTATTGCCCGTGGACGATCCGGACCCGAGATTACGAAAATTTCTGAGTACGATTTCATGCTCAAGCTCAAGATTTACGTGACGTTTTATGAACAAAACTCTGTGATGAGCATGCAATCGTACTCAGAAAGGTTTCGTAATATCGGGACTCGAGTGAGTGACACTGACTACGTGCAAATCACGCACCTAGTTATGGTGGCTGAGATCTGACAACGATCGAGTACTAATCGAGCAGTTATTAGAGTCTTCGAATAGGAATCCTGCACGCAAAGTATCAATACACTGACTGACATATGTATTAAAAGTAATATTGATACAGCGTAATGTTGTTTTCTGGAAATAGAAATAATGTGGAAATGACAATTGCATTACAGAAAATTATTTATTCGTTGATGTCTTCTCATCATCAATTAATTGTGACAAATTCGCTTTTTATCATATCTATATATGCACGTTATTAAAGTGTTATCAAGTGTACTCTTATAGTTAATAACTGTTTCATCAAAAGGACTAATTTATTTGCACAATTCACTTAAATCAAAAGCATATAATATAAGTAGGCTATTGATAATAATGAGAAGTTGGTAATCGCCAGATAGAAAACTAAGAAAATAAGTCCATAATGTATATGCTACACATATTAATAATATAATCGTGTAAGTCGTTTGTGCATCCGACTCTCCGTTAATATTGCCGATACCTCCAATTTCCCGGCATGATACGCCTGTAAATCCTGCCGATTTTGCATTTATACCACAGATTACTGAAATAGTGTGAAAAAAATCCCGGGTCATACGCTGAAGCATCCATGCACTTTTGAAACACTAAGCGATGTATTGGATTACCATAACTTAAATCTTTAACATACGTCATAGCTAATTACAGGGTAATTAAAGCAAGCCTTCCAATAATGCATACACATCTACGTTATGGCTTCTGTAAATCTCCGGATTCCTATCAAATTGACATTGCAATATAATGCATCGCCTGACATGGTGATGGTCATCACTAATAGAGTTTTATATAACGGTTAATTCCAAGATCTACAGGTTCCTTCTGCATACACTGCTCTACCAACAGCGGTAACGTACTCCACATCTCGTATACTATATAACAGTTATTTACTTCCAAGATCTACATATTCCTTCTTCATACACTGCCCTATACCAAGTATCAACAGCGGTAACGTACTCCATATCTCATTTACTATATAACAGTTATTTACTTCCAAGATCTACATATTCCTTCTTCATACACCGCTCTACCAACAGCGGTAACGTACTTCACATCTCGTTTACTATATAACAGTTTTTTCGGCATGTGTTATCAACATATATATATTATACTACTTTAAAAGTACATATTGATATTCAAAGTTCATATTCATATATCAATCATTAAATTTAAATTTAGCTTTTTTCTTTTTCTTTTCTTCTGATAGTAGTCAAATGCATCGGTGTATACCTTAGCGAACTTATAGATGTTAGTGTAACACACAAATCTATAGACTTTCCTCGAAGCAAACATCATCAGTTATATACCTTAATGACTGTAGACATGTCTGTAAAACACAATCAATACATCATGGTGAACAAAATACCCCTCCCAAATCTACATTATCATTTACGTGGGAAGAACTTCTCTGAATTTAATCTTTTACTCGTTACCGGATTTCTATCCACCGATGTCAAGTTTTCCTAGAAATGTCTATATCAATTACTGCATGTATGATGTATGCTATTTTCCTAACAACACATAGTTCTATGAAGTTGCAAGCGTGTCTCTTGAGACGGTCAAGTAACCATTCATTTGTCCGATGCTGCCCACTGGTTGTCAATAACAGACAAGCCGATATTTGCGGTCGGCCTTCTCCGATGAGGTTGTTTGAGACAAAGAGCAAGTAAGACGTGATCACGTTATTGTCGATGAATGTCAGTTATGGCTAGGGGACATTTTCGTATGATATACCACGATTGGAAGCGTGGGTTCGACCCCTATCTGGATGGATATAAAGTGTCGGAATCGATGGCAGCTTTAGGAATTACGTCAAGGTTGTCCTTTTAAGTTAGGAATCATTGGTCTTTATATGGTGCTTAAACACAAGCATCGTTGAGTTGAAAAGAAATACGCGTATAATTTGTCCTGAAAATTATTCTAAATACTATGCTAAATGTTATGCTTTGAATACATGTACTATACGTTATAAATGGAATTGACATACTAGTATACTGGTATACGAAATAATAATAATTATAATTTTCGTTATTCTCATTTTTCGATAGAAATTCAAGAATATGTATTTCAAATAATAGGTACGTCCATAATGTAGCATTCAGATGATCTCAATGTCGATCTCTCTCTCTCTCTCTCTCTCTCTCTCTCTCTCTCTCTCTCTCTCTCTCTCTCTCTCTCTCTCTCTCTCTCTCTCTATCTCTCTCACTCTCTCTCTCTCCATTACAGTAGGGCCTATGTGGTTATAATAGTATTATAGTTTGCATTTTCATACTCGTATTTATACTTGCCACATGTACATGCCAAACTTCTGGCAAGAAAATTACACTATTCCGAATTCATCAATTTTTCCAAATAAATGTGTCTAGCATATTACGATCATTACATGTCCATCCAAAGCTGGTAGCTTCATGAGTACTCATGTACTAATACATCACTCGCTAATTACAGATTACAGACTACCAGTCATAGAGTTAATCACTCCCCCCGCCCCTCCCAACCCCTCCGTTCTATATCTCCTCATCTAAATACAGTACGAGACTAATTATAAGGAATGGTCTCAAGTTGGTCTTAAAATATCTACACAGACTGATAGCTAGATAATTACGTGTTACCAAACAGTATATGGCCATCGAGGGCTCCTAAAATAAAACAATAATCGTATAAGTAAGTGGCCATCTTAAAATAAACGGAATGTTTGGTTAAATACAATTTCTTGTAAATGAATACAGGTGTATGGTATCCGGTTTCGTCCGTCCGTTTCTGTGTACTTAAAGTAAATTGCAAGATACGTGTAGGGTTGCTCTCCAAAGGTTGAACGATAAGTGTGTCTGGTTCGTTGAACGTAATTAGTAGATATCACTGCCTTAAATATTCTTGCGATAAAATTGAAAATTCAAATTCAACCAGTTTCATCATGGCAGTGCAATTTAATATATGGTGATGTATTTAGGTTTACATTGGGGTTGCGCGTGCGCGCGTGTGTATGTGTGTGTGTGTGTGTGTGTGTGTGTGTGTGTGTGTGTGTGTGTGTGTGTGTGTGTGTGTGTGTGTG
>JAVCKZ010105950.1:0-10618 GCA_034780755.1 Lepetodrilus elevatus
CATTGCTGATCCAGATACGATTGCTGCTACTACTGCTAATGTGATGATTGACTTTTTCATGATATTGCCTCTTTTATATTAAAGTTATTATTAATGTCGGGGTTCATTTTATGATTTTGTGTCTGTTTCCAAATCTGCTACCTTTTTATGGTTCCAATTATTGCCGCTTTGCGGTCGGTATTGGCTATGTGTTGGTAACGCCCTTTTCTACTTCTTCAAAACCGTTCTCTTTTATCGAACTTCGCTACTAGGCTAATGTTCGTTTTGATGTTGCCTATTATACATTTTGTTTCCCGTTTGTCAAGCACCGTTAGTCGGGTTGATAAGCGGTTGTTCCTGTTAGTGTTTCTTCCTATCCTGCTTCGTTCTGATGTTGCACATTATACATTGTGTTACTGGTTTGTCTAGTACCGTTTATCGGTTAATTTGCTTCTTGATAATCCGTACTTCGTTTTCTAAAAATTTACAGTAATCAGATAATACATTGTAGCGTGATCCTTCCATGAAGCTGTCCATCTTCTTGTTAGCTTCCTTCATCTCTACTTCACGCTTGGCCGCTAACTCTTTCTTTATTGTTCCGGCGTATTTCATTTTGCTGTTTCCCGTTTCGTTATTCGATGATTGGTATTATACATACCCTTTAAAATAATTCTACTAACTAGGTCACACTATGGTATACTATTAAAATGAATACAATATATCTACTTTCTTACGATAAGGACTTCAATCATTACAATCTGCCGGTAGATGATTTACCGGCAGGTATTAAAGAATATGAAGATAAAGGTCATACTGTCTGGCGAGCCTATAAAGTCCTCGCCGATGGGAAAATTCAGGATATTGATCTTACTGTTGATTAATCGCCAGGGTTTTCACTAAAGCGTTTTTCAGCTTCAACATAATTTGTCATATAGTGGTGTACTGAATATTCAGTACCCACACAAAATTGGGTCATATCACTGATGCATTGTGAATGGTTGTAGCTAATCATCTCAGGCATACCTAAAAACTCCATAGCATCTAAATCATTCGTAAACACTTCTATTACATTGCCTTTCGTGATTGCAATCGTTTGGTAAATCATAATCTAACGCCTTTAAAAATAAATGAAACCGCATTATACCATCATAGATAAATACATTGCAACGTATGTTTTAGGAGAATCTTGCAATGAAGATGACTGTGAAGGAAGAATTAACGGGTATCCTGGTGTCTATTTTGATCGGTGTGTTTGCCGGTACAGTAATGTATTGGATCTTTTAAAATGACATATTTTACAGTTGCAGAGTTTGCTTATAGTGACACTGCCATGAAATATGGGATCGATAATAGCATCCCGGCTGAAATATTGCCCAGAATTAATCAGGTGATTGAAGTGTTAAATCCGATTCGTGCATTTTTTGATGCACCAATGAAGATTACATCCGGGTATAGATGCCCAACATTAAATTTCCATCCCAAAATAAGAGGTGCTTCACATTCAAAGCATATGTCAGGGTTGGCCGCTGATTTTAGAGTGAAAGGCTACAGTATCGAAGAAGCATTCCAATTGATAATTGAGAATTTTGAATCCACACATTATAGAACCTTGATTCAAGAGAAAAACCGCTGGCTTCATATTGATATTGGTAGTGGTGGGTGCCGCAATTTTAGATACGTTAAAAATACATACACCGTTGACGATAGGTACCATCAAAAGTCGGCAGAGAAGCATTGCTTCTGTTTTTAGAGGATAATATTATGTTTACAAGTGCAATTTTAAGTGGTTTGGTTGGAATGATTGGTAAGCTTGGGTTAGGATTCTTTGCTGATCGGGATAAAGCTAGGCAACACACAAAATCAATAGAAATGATGAAGTTGGAAATTGCAGATAATGCGGCACAACGTGATCATGACTTAGCAATGGCCGCGTATATGGCTGATCGTGAAGATAACAGAGTACGATATCAGGCGGATGTTGATTTGCAAATAAGCCAAGATCAATTAATAAAGCAAAATATTATTAATTCAGCCGCACCCATACAAACAAAATCCAAATTTTGGATGACATTCATTGAAGTGTATCGTTCAACATTAAGACCAACAGTTGTATACACTTTTCTTGCGTTTGATGCATTTTTAATGTGGAATTTCTTGTACGCTGATAGTGCTATTCTGACTGAAGAACGCTTCTATGAATTACTAGCAGCTAACATCGATTTGATGGTGATGGTGGTGAGTTTTTACTTTACTGGTCGTCTACGCCCTTAATGTGATTTTGGCGTATCATCAACGATACGCCAAACCATAATTATTTCTTTGCATCCTCTACTGCTTTTATAAACGGTTCTAATTGTAATTCTAAACGTACTGCCCATTTATGTGTAGGTGCAAGACCATCCGACAATAATTGATTCAATTTTATGAATGCTGGATGATTTTTTAGCTCTTTCTCAGCCTTGATTAGTTTCGTATTAGGTTTGGTGACCTTCTTAACAGGTGCTTTCTTTGCTACCGGCTTCTTAACTATTGGTTTCTTGGATACAGGTGCTTTCTTTGCTACCTTTTTAATTGGTGTTTTCTTTGTATCTTTTTTAGTTACCTTCTTAGTTGTCTTTCGTTTAGTTGCCATAATAATGTTCCATATTTGCCATTGATTATAGGTATTTATAGAAAATGGCCGCGATGGTACGTAAATACCACCCTTGCGGCCACTCTCCGAGGTGTAACTTAAAGTTCTGGATTAGCGCGAACCATAACGGTTGCAACCAGATTGTTACTCATCACACGCCGAGCTTCACGCAATTGACGCGTAGCTGAAGGTACGGATACCTTAGTGACCTTTGCAAGAGCTTCACCAGTCCCATTAGGATGTGCTTCCGTCCAGGTAAGAACTTTGGCCATGTTGCGTTTGCCAATAGTCTTAAGTGCGCCAGCGATGATGGTTGTTTTTGTAGCTTTCTTCATTGTTCAGTTACCTCCAAAGGTAATTAGTTAAAAAATAAATGTGTTTTCAATCAATGTGGTCATAGTATGGCATGCCCTACATATTACGTCAACCCTTTATCACAAAATAATTTAATAGCATTGACCACGGCATCTTATACTGATATGATTTTCTAATACATTATTAATAGAAGGCAATACCATGCAAGAAGAACAATATATAGAGATGTATAATGAAATACGTCAAAACATTGAAGCCAATCAACCAGTAATCGCTACAAGAACTGCGCAGAATTACATGGTAGGCCCATATCAATGTGTTGTAACACTAGATGATAATGGGACAAACTATGCATTATTCCTACCATCAGGTCGCATCACTTTTTACGTTGATAATAATGATTTCCTTTATGGTTATATGATGAATGGTGAATTGACCATTATTGGTGAGTCTAAAACGGCACTAAATTAATGAGCATCAACAGTAAAATATTAATCATTGATACTGAATCAACATGTGATAATCGTCGTCGCATCAAATCTGAGATAATTGAAATAGGTGTTGTTGAAGTTTGTTTGCGTAGTCGTGAAATTACACGTAAACACCAATATTTAATAAAACCTAAGATTGCACAAGATCTGAGTCCATTCTGTGAAGAGCTAACTGGTCATCGTTATGATAATTTAATGAAGCATGGGTATGCATCTTCCGAGGCGTACCGGTTGATAGGTAAACATTATGGTTCTAGAAAGAAAGTGTATGCGGGTTGGGGTAGTGATAACATAACCATTGCACATCAAGCTAAAATGATGCGTCATGACAACACCTTTAGCTCAAATTATTTAGACATTGCTTTCTTTTATGGTATAAAAAATGGGTTTGAGTCATTTTCATTGGGTAACGCTCTTAAACGTGAAGGGCTAGAATTCATAGGTGAGCCGCATTCAGGTATTGATGATGCATACAACACTGCACTACTTTATTTACATTGTATTTTATAGGAATTTTTGAATATGAAAAAACTGATCCTTCTACTGATTATAATTGGCATCACCGCGGCTGGTTGTAAGACTAATATTCGCGTCGAAAGTGACCCTCAACCAGATCCACACCCTCAACCACACCCTCAACCACAGCCAGATCCACAGCCTGAGCCGCAACCCGATCCTGAACCAATTCCTGATCCTGAGCCAGACCCAGAAATATTACCTGAATATGGTATGTATCAATGTGATCGTGATTTAGTAAAAGTTACCATGCAAACTGAAATTAAGATTTGTTATGATAATCGACTAATCGCAGCTGTAATGGTTGAGTACACGCTTTCTAATGATTACATTGACACGTTGAATATTAAAAAACGCCCACGATTCAAGAAAGATTCAAGCGTAAGGAATGGTGCTGTAACCCGCGATTATACACACAGTGGGTTTGACCGTGGTCACCTAGCACCAGATGCTTCATTTGATTATGACCAAAATGATCTGAATCAAGTATATTTTATGACCAACATCGTACCAATGGATCCCACTGTAAACCGTTATATGTGGAGTGACCTTGAAGAGTATGCCAGAATAAAAACAAGAGAATACGGCGCAATTCGTGTACTTAATGGTGTGGTTTTTCGTGCAACACCACAACGATTAACTGGCCAACATAAGGTAGCTATCCCTGAATCATTCTGGAAACGCTTACGATCTATTGATGGTACATTTGATGAATGTTACTTATATGACAATCATGTGGTAGACTTTGACCATGATAATTTATTACTTCATAAAGTCGAGTGTAGTGTGATACAATGAAAACGTTACCTGATTGGGTATTAGATTTGGCATTTGATAATGATGATATACCTGGACATTGGGGTTTTTGGAAAACATTAATTTTTAAACTAAAAAAGAGGCATAGAAAATGAGTAAAGATTTTGAAGATGTATTTGAAACATCATCAATGAATGACCCTGTAATTTTCAACCGACAATTACGCGGGCATGTAGATCGGGTTCAGTTATTACTAGCAGATATGGAATACTACGGGTTGACCAGTGTTACAGAATATAAAGCACTAGCACTGGTTGCTTCGGATTACACTGCAAATAATGAATTCAACCCTGAACCATATTTCGCAGCCTTAAAGGTATTTAACAATTCAACAGGTCTCTGATTATGCAAATAACACATCATTTGTTCATTGTGTAACATATTTCCTAGAAGATAGAACCACCGAGGTTGAAGAAATGGTAGGTTCCTTAAGTGATGTAATTGGCCGCGCAAATAAACGCGACCAAAATGTATTATTTACAGTAGTTTAGAATGTATCCCAGTCTTCCTGTTCGGCATCATTGTTAAACAACGGTGCGCCTTCAGTGTTAAGACCATGTTCAGCAAGTGACCGTTGAATGGCTACCTTCCTGGCAACCATGCCATTCAATGTGTTTGCTGAATGTGCAAAATGATTAGTCTCACGGTTCAGATCCGCGTATTCTGCTACAAGTGAATTAACGATTTGAGTTGTGTTCATAGTGTGTTACCTTGTTGATTAATTGATAAGGTGATTATACATAAAATGTTAAACAATTAAAGTACCATTTATCAGAAAATAAGAGGAAAAATGAAATTATCAAAAGAACATGCCGTAATGCAGGCATTAAAAGAAGTGCAGAGTAAAGGTGAATTGCGGACAGCGTTATTATCGGTGATCCAGGATAACCCGGATATGACCAATGTTGATGAAGTGTTAAAAATGGCAACCACACACCTTTCGTTAACACCAGATCAACTGGCGTTTCAACGTAAGAATAGCTTGATACCATTAGCGATCACAATGTTGCAATATGAATTGTCAAATTTAAACCGTGATGGTGATGTTACAGTAATAAAAGGTAAAATTGTAAAACGTATTATTTGAGATTGATGCTGGACAATAGGCCCGTGACACTACGACTAGATTGTTTATGATCGAGGACACATCATGGTTGCCATAAATGCATCAAATTATATAATGTGATATTCCAGTACCACTTATCGTCCTGATGGGTGGTACTTTACTTTCTTTATGGTTGATGTATAATGCTAATCATCGAATCAACGAATAGAGAGAGAAACAACATGAGTTCATTAATCATCTTAGTATCACTGAATATTATCGTTGCAGCACTTCGTAGCCAAGAAACTAACGTCTTATAAAGCCGACAAACGGTACTAGACAAACTAAACAAACAATGTATAATGCAAATCATCAACTAATCAAACAGAGAGAGAAATAACATGACTAACTTAAACAACACTAACACAAACTTGAACCCCAACAATAAAAGAGGCAACACCATGAACAAATTAGCAACAGCAATCGCATTAGTAATCGTATCTTCATCTGCAACTGCAGGCGTTAGCAACACCGCGCAAGGTTCTGGGTATGGATGGAGCAAGGACATGATCCCTGGCGTTACTAACTCTACACTACAATGTACCTTCCACGGCTGGCATCACAATGACCGTGAGAACAATCGCACCGGAATGGCTCTTCAAGGTGAAGTTCTGGGTCAAATCAAGATTGATGTTCTCAACAACACACCACGAGTTCGCAGCGTTAACGTCAATACTAACCAAGAAGTTTTCAACTTTGCGGAAAATGTTATCAACATGGATTACACCGCAAACGGTGGTATCTTGCCACGCAGCTTCAGCACTCGTATGGAAGGCGGCACCTTTGACCCTTGTGAAGATCAGCCTGGCACTTACTGGGACGGAACACAGTGCTACGTCAACCCTGAGCCTTGTGAAACTGGTTACCACCACGTATGGCAGAATGGTCACGTAACTGGATGTGCCATCAACGGGGCACCACGCTCTAACGCTTGGTCACGCTGGTACTTCACTACAAGCAACATCACAACCTTCGAAGGTGTTGAAGGAACGCAGGCTGAACTATCACATATGACTCAGAGTATGCGTTTAGAAATGGACAATGTATCTGGTGACAAGGCTGGTACTTGGCATTCTGCCGATACTACTCAAGTTGCAGACCGCACATTCTACCCTGGCGGTTTCCACACTGACGAAACTCGCCCAGACGGATACAACACTGGCACCAAGCGCATGCACGGACATTGGGCTGCAGAGATGACTGGACAACAAACTTCAACAGGTGACTGGAAGGATGGACACTCAAGTGTATGGGCAGCAGGTGAATATTCTTGTCAAGAAGTAGCAACATTCGCACCACTGACTGTAGCAACACGGTCTGGAATTATGGAAGGCGGTGTTACCGGCACAGTAACACGCTCATCACTACCATCTAGCATGCAACACCCAGCACTGAAAGAATGGATGGAAGGCAACCAAGACAACATTGTTGAGACTGACGATGTTCTCCAGGGCAAGGCAACTGTCAACTGGAAAGAGACTAGCACCATCATAGCAGCGCCTAACATCAGCGGTAGCAACTCTAACAGCCAAGACTGCCACGTAAACGGAACATGCTTAACACATGAAGGCGGATCAGGAAGCATGGGCTTAGGACTGGCTTTACTAGGAATCTTCGGCGCAGCCCGCCGCTTCAAGAAGTAAGCTTCACTACCAACAATGCCCACCCTCGAAAGAAGGTGGGCATTTTTCGTTTAAAGGATACCTAGAGCAGCCAGGATACAAATCACTTCACTACCCACTGACATTGTTAAACCAAGTACCAAAGCAGAAATTGCGATAGTCCAGCCCTTCACACCAAAATCAACACACTCAAAACGTTCTTCCATCTTTCTGTCCTCATTAATTAAATTACCGGTATATGATATGACGATCACATTTTCCTGTAATTGATAATTGTCAATCAAATATCGATAAATGGTATAGGTTAAAAGATTGAATGAATAGTTTTACATTTTCTGAAAATAGGTGATACAATATAGTCCTACAAACTTAATAGAGGTTAGCACGATGTTTACGTTGAATGATAAAGTACATAATGTCCAGACCGAACAGCCCAGTATCACGCATACTAAAAAGGAATGCTTCATGGTACTGCAAACTAAGGTGAATCAAACAGTTGTCGTTGAGCGCTGGATTATGCTGTCGGAGGTTTATTGACAGTAAACACCAATTGATAAACACCAATTGATAAATACCAATGTGGCATAATGTCACATTGATATCAATTAGGAGATTATAAAATGGATTTTTCATCATTAACACCCGCTGAGAAGCAAGAATTATTGGGTGCTTTGGTTAAATCAATGGTTGAGGATAGTGTTACTGAAGTAATGGCCACTATCACTGTTGAGCCTGAGCCACAATTGCCCGATCCACTACCACTTGACCCACAACCGGAACCTACACCCGACCCTGAGCCAGAAGTGGTTGAACCAGAATTAACACCGCCGCCGGTACCTGAGACACCTAATGTACCAGAATTGACGGATCTACCTGAACTTCATATTGAGAATAATAAAAATACTTTAACCATTACTGTAAACGCTGGTAAAGGTAATCATAAAGTTCAAGGCATGGTTATTAAGCAAGGTAATGATTACGGTACCACTTTGACTGAATGGAAGCCTGTTAAGCACAATGGTGTTTACGTTTATAAATTTGAAGGTGACGTTTTTGTTAAAATGTACACACAATTCGAAAATGGTAAATGGCACAATGCTTTTGATACGATTGTTGATGCTAATGCACCTAAAGTTGATCCGGTTCCTAAAGTTAAACCACCCCTGGTTCCGTCAACACCTACTCCAAAGCCACATTCAACACCTGGTATAAAAAAGGATGGTAAATCGCGTTTAGGTATCAATTCCACATGGTTGTATAATTTGGATCAAGAGCCTAACAACATGTATGAAGAAGGCTCACTTAACATTAAACCAGCTTTCATAGAAGATATGAAGCCCATGGCACATTTTCGTTGGATGAATATCAACCAAGTCAACAATAGTGATGTTGATGGAAGTAACTGGTTGCTTGAACCTAATGATATTATGAATCGCCAAGTTGGTGGCTGGGGTCAAGATCCTTATGCTAAAGGTATGGCTATAGAAGAGATATGCCGGATTTCAAACCTGACACAAACTGAACCTTGGATTAACTTCCCACATCGTTGTCATGAAACACCTGCAATCTATGCACATGTTGCTGCAATTGTTAAAGAACATTTAGATCCACATTTGAACGCAATATTTGAATTTTCTAATGAGAATTGGAATTCTGGTGCATCTTTTGCAAAAGCCACAATCTATGCAGCTGAACTATCTACATGGTCTGGACAGAAAACTGGTAATAACCGTTGGGGTAAATGGGGGTCACCTGACCACGCTCGTCATGGTAATGTTATCGCTACTAAAGTAATGGCTGATAAAATTAAACCTATCTTGGGTGACCGTGCGATTATTGCTGCAATGTCACAACGTCCTACTGGATGCCAAAATGTTCACTTGAAAGCAATTAAAGATGTTGGGTTACGACCTGACGTGTTTGGTATTGCACCTTACATGAGTGGCGCTGCTATTACACCTGCTGGTGGACGCGCACAATTACCAGAGCTTGAAGGTTACATGCAGAATGCACGTAGAATTGCTGATGAACTTGGTACTTTGTTTTACTCGTACGAAGGTGGAGCAGAAGGCTGGGCCAAACACGCGCGTGATTCATGGGATACACTAGACGGTGAACAGGTAACATATGAATGGGCTAGTATGTGCCTTAAGTATTGTGATCGTTTAACAATGTATCGTTATGCCGCCAAGGATTTCTTTGGAACATGTTTATATGTTGGCGATCGTAGTGCTACTGCATCACGCTTCAAGGGTTTTCTTAAAGCTGGCGAAGAAGCTAAGTAACACCTTATCATATTGATTGAATTGAACCCGGCCTTGTGCCGGGTTTTTTAATACCGTTCATCAACTGCCGGTCGGTAGTTTACAATATCTATCATTCGTTTATACTTCATATTCTATTAATCAATTAACGAAGAGAAAGACCATGAAATTAGAACTAACATTAAACACCGATAGACTGACACCATTTGAGCGATTTAAGAATCAACGAATTTTTGGATCACTAAATGGTTTACGATTTATTGCAATTGTGGTAGTCCTTTGGCATCACATTGCGGCATCGTCATTTGTTTCGCAGATTGCACATCGAGGATATGAAGGTGTGACATTATTCTTTGCTATCAGTGGATTCCTTATCACCACGTTGCTACTCCGTGAAAAGGTTCGTACCGGTACAGTGGACATGCGGAAATTCTATATCAGGAGAACGTTACGTATTTTTCCGTTGTATTACAGTGTGTTGGCGTTATACGTTATTATGATATACTTCACTGGTTCACCTGAGCGTCAAGCAAATTTCTTTGGTAATTTGCCAGGCTTCTTAACTTATACGTCTAATTTCTTCACAGTTGAGAGTGTAACAGGAACCACGTTCGCGTTTGCGTGGTCGCTTGCTACAGAAGAGCAATTTTATATGTTCTGGCCCTGGGTTGAAAAATATGTGTCTTCCGCGAAAGCAGTGTTAAGCATGATTGTTATCTTAGGTATAATATGGTTTGTCAGAGCAAATGGCCTTGGAACGGATTCAGTTGGCGGGATTATAATGTTTCATGTAATGCCTGCAATCTGCTTCGGTGTTATAGTCGCACACCTACTTGATAACAAAGATACTTTTAACTTGTTATATCATATGGTCGGTG
>JAVCKZ010105961.1:0-10617 GCA_034780755.1 Lepetodrilus elevatus
ATATCGCTCTCTTTGCCGATAGCTAATACACTGCTAAGAGAGTGCTATGGTATCTTAGCGGATAAGAGAGCTTCGAGAAACGATACCCTGGACTACAATGTTGGTCATATTGATTGTATTTACACCCACACGAACTTACCAGGAGGACTGATTCCTGCGAATATCACTTACTTTACAATCTGTTGGTGGATGTACCAAGCATCTATACTAGCAGCTTGTGGACACTGACAAAGACCACACGGACAGTCTTCACGAGAACCTAGATGAAACAGCCAGCGGACATAGAAAACATAGATATTAGATAGCCTGTATCCATCTAACATACAGAGTGGACAAAGATCAGACAGTATGTAATTGGATAAAAAACATATATTGGTCAACTCTCCCCCCCCCCCACACCTCCCCAAAACAACAACCTTGGATCCACCACTGATCGAATCTAGCGAGACCGTTTGAACGTTTTATTTCACCGTCATGGAGCATAACTGACGTTACGTCAATAATGGCTTTCTGCGTGATCGATGGAAGAAGAGAATTGTACCTCTGGGATTTCGATGTGCAAGCTGCATCTCGTCCATTTTCACGCCATATTTGCCATTTTATACGGTAAGTGCGATGAGTGAGAAAGTTAGATGGGATAATTCATACATAGGAAGTATCACAAGGTAGGAGCTAGCGGTATAATGCTACGAGAAAAAATACCGGCAATGAAATTTAATGGCGATGTAAGTGACGTTTATTTGAAATTTCTTTGTAAACATTTCACGAGACTAGTTTGAGTCTATTTTTTCATCGTAAATGTTTTAACGTATAGAAAGACCATAAATTATTTTTTCTTCACAGTTCCGAGTTCAGTTTAAACATATTTATTGACTAAAAATGTCACGGGATTTGGGTAAAAGTAATGCAGCTACGAGTTCCAGCTCCCTATAAAATACAAAGTATATATAATTAAATAGTATGTTATATACAAACATACAAAACAAATTAAAATTGTTAAATAATAAGTAGGGAATATTTACAGAGCAAAAGAAAATGTAATGCATTAACTAACACGGGTACAAGTTGTATTCCTTGTATACTGAGATACAAATAATAATTGTCCATCATAATCCTTGTACTAAATACGTATTCTTATTCTACACACTTCCAGATTTCCAATAATTTATAATATGGGCATACCATACCTCTCTCGGGTATCAAACACTGAATAAAATATTCAGGGCACTTTTCCTTGCCTAATATTTATGGTTGTTGAGTGGAGTACCGGTAGGCCTATTCGTTGTAATTATTTATACTTTCTAAGTACGGTATTGAAATCAGCGACCTCTACGTTTGACAGAAGCATTCACTCCGTCTGGTATTATTGGTAGATTTACAATGTCTGGCCCATCACGTATATTTTCGATTCAGATGCTAAAAGTTGATTCAAACAATAGCAACGCATAAAATTCATCCCAAAGGAAAAATATACGTAACGCTTTTGGAAGCTTAGAGTAGTCTGGTCTAGACCAAAGTTGGCCCAAGAGGTACATATATATCTACGGGATTCTTTTGTAACCCTTAGTGCGATGTTTGTAATGACGTGCATAATGCCCATTGATGCCAATATCATTAAAATATTGCAGTAGACGGATACCGACCGGAACATAATAGCATTCTTCCACTCTGCAGCATGAAGTAATATAAACTATACATTCTTATTCTTTATCAATTTATCTTATTGAGAACGATCGTACATTAGTCACCATGGACATAACCATATACCTACTTATTATGTTTCCGTATTTCGTGCTGTAGGCCCATACCATACTTCATGCACAACATAAGATGAATTCATAGAATTATTATTATTATTTTTTACTGCTAAATTTATTTATGAATACATTATCTAAACATTGTATTGCATACTTTATAATCTATGTAAATACGACTACAAATTAACAGAGATTATTAGAAAGGTTTGATACCTCTTCAAAGGGCATTGTCATCAATCTGCAATCCTTGGCGGCTATTTCGATAGCGGAGTTAAGCCGAATGATACTGTCACGTGTACCATCACATATAGCGAATATGATACATGACTGGATAGTTTCCTACAGTTGAGGTTATTTCAACTGACACCTATCTACAACCGCTGACAGTTAATAAAGGAAGTGCCTGAGAGGGACATTGGGAAGTGTAATTATGTGTCAACCACTCCTCCACATCCTGGCTTTATTTGAAGCGGGATATAATTTGCCACGCGCCAGCGTCACAACGGACGAGTGGAGATAAAACTGCCGATATCGGCAACAATAAACAGAAAGCGGAGATGACCGTGCGTTTTGTAATTGATAATGTCCACCTCACATGAAATGTTCCGGCAGAGTCAGCAGGGTGCCACGAGAAAGATGAGAGACGTGGAGATAAGCTGGACATTTGCAGAAAAATCGATAACAAGTGCACATAGAAACTTTCAAAAATTTGATTCTGCAACTGATAATTATAGTAAATTCCCACAGTGGCACGAAATGGAACTATTATTACGTATAAAATGGTGATTGACGAACATCCTTGACACAATGTCAAGAAAATGAAATTCATATTATACTAACTGGCTTCAATAGAACGAATAAAACAATTCAAACGACCGACACGATGTCGTAATGTTGGCCTACGTGTCAGTTGTTATCTAGTAACAAGGACTGCAATAACACAACTTCCGCTTAATGTCTAGCTCCTTACATCCACGCTTCTCTCGAAGGAGTAACATTGTATGCTGGGCAATACCCAAAAATAATTCACGTTCGCCAATAACACGGGTTATGAAACCAAATGTCCCTGAACAATAATAAGCTACCAACAACAGACAAGCTAAGATTAGACCAACATGTCCGCCATTATTCTCCAAACTCTGACAGTATAGTATTGTTTTGTACCAATTACTCTCTTAACACTGACCGTATGGGAATACAAGAGCACTAAAATGGGAGAACTATAGCACATGGGAATGGGTACACAATAGTTATTATATGAGAATACACTAGCACTGACATAGAAATACACAGCTATATATATTAGCTCTTACATGGGAATACAATGGCTCTGAAACTTGAGCATACGTGCACTGGTATGATGAATATATGGGTAGTGACTAGTGACAATGCAATATATGGGCATTGACATTGGAATACAATAGCTCTGACAAGGTAACATACGGGCACCGTTATGGGAATATATGGTTATTGACAATGAAATATATGGGCATTGACATTGGAATTAAATAGCTCTGACAAGGTAATATACGGGCACTGTTACTGGAATTATATGGGTGGTGACAATGAACTATTTGGGCATTGACATTGGAATACAATAGCTCTGAAAAGGGAGCAATGCTATATTGGAATATATGATCACTCACATAGGAATACGGTGGCACATAACTTGGAATATATGGGCATTGACATGGGAATATACGGGCAATGCTACGGGAACATACGGACAATGACATGGGAATATACGGACAATGACATGGGAACATACGGAC
Source organism: Lepetodrilus elevatus (assembly GCA_034780755.1). Lineage (NCBI taxonomy): Eukaryota > Metazoa > Mollusca > Gastropoda > Lepetellida > Lepetodrilidae > Lepetodrilus > Lepetodrilus elevatus. The sequence goes on from JAVCKZ010105961.1 coordinate 3,530, forward strand.
AATGACATGGGAATATACGGGCAATGCCATGGGAATATACATTATACACACATGTATACAGCACTACTGGGAGTCTTACCGTCCATGTATAAAAACAAAGCACGTGCCATTGTGTATAGACTATTTCTTAATTGGGACCACTGATTCACGTGCTAGACCTAGTAAGTCTGACACTAATATCTCCCACAACACCTTGTCCCGGGAAAACTATCATGTATAATACGCCATATGCTTGTACCACTTCTCATTATAGTCCATCACCATCTCAGTGCGTAAAAAATGCACCAGGAAGATAAGCATTATGGCAGTCCTTGGCTTGAAGGGAAGTTGACATTTCACCTCGTGTTCCAAATGAATAACTACATACGTACGTTACCATCACCAGCACCATAGGGTATACTGATAAACTGGGCCAGCACCTATTACGCGAAATCAACGAATTGTAAAAAGTATCACATTGAACACCAGTCTATGACAATCATCAGCATTTCTTCCATCTGAGAAGACTGACGTGGTAAGCCGAGTCTAAGAGTACATTGCCATTCCTAGTGCTCCGGTGATTTTCATAAGAAATAAGTGAATTACTGTCCGAGACGGATAATACGTATTCCGTCTGGTGTTTTCTGTCAAATTCTATTCATACGAACAAGTGATGTTTATACCTGAGCTAGCGGTTTCTGGTCGTTATTAGCCACGCTCCACTTCCTGTCTGAATTCTGAATTTGTCTCTCTCTCTCTCTTATTTGGACTCCCTTGTTTCTTACTATCTCTCTCTCTCGCTCTCTCTGTCTTTCTCTCCCTCTCTCTCTTCTCTATCGCTCTCTCTGTCTTTCTGTCTCTCTATCTGTCTGTCTGTCTCTCTCTCTTTCTCTCTCCCTCTCTCTCTCCTCTCTTCTGCATTTGTCTGTCTGTGTCTCTCTCTCTCTCTTAATTGCTCTCCCTTCTTTCATACTCTCTCCTTTTCTCTTTCTTTCTATCTCTCTTTCTATTTCTTTATCCATATATCTCTGTTATCATCTTTCTATCCCTCTAATCTCTCTATCCCTCATTCCAACTTTTCGTCTGCTCTCTGTCTCCACACACACACACACACACACACACACACACATGCGCGCGCACATACACACAAACACATAAACACACACACACACACACACGCGCAAACACACACACAATACACACACACACAGACACACACAAACAAACAAACAAACAAACAAACAAACAAACAAACAAACAAACAAACAAACACACACACACACACACACACACACACACACACACTTGCAGTCGACTCAGTTGAACTAGCACATCATCATCAGCTGGAGCTTCGATCACCTCTTTTGAAAGGTCTCCACTAGCCGGACTTGAGAGGAAGAAGGGGTCTCGACACATTGATTTGTTGTGGTAGACCGACTCAGTACACTCGCCTCCAGGACTTACTGCTGCCATTGCACCAGGAAATTGGTAATAATCCACCATATGGCCTTTGGAATTGGCTTGTCACCTAGATAGAACGCCGGTTGACTTGGGTCGGCGTGTTTGACGTCATTAGGTGTCTCACAGTGTGGAAATAATCCGACCCACGAATTAGTCAAAATCGACATTTGAACATTTCTCAGCTTCCATTGAGTTAACATACGTATTCCAATTTCGGAATAATGTAGATATTTCTCAATTTAAATCCTGTTTCGACGTATATATATAGACATGATTTGCCTTTGGACTTTGCATTCCAGCGGTACCTCGTGTCAAAGACAAGATTGACCTGTGCGCATCCCAATTAATAGATGGCTTTATTCGTAGTCGTCATATTGCCGCACGGCGTGTTTCCTCTATTCAGACTATTGTACGGACTATGACCTCCTCAGGCTATGCTTCTTCCGGTGCACTCAGATGGCGCTATCAAAATGATTTGCCTGACATTGAAACCGTATATAACTATCTCCATAAACACAATACTAATCACACTTTTATATTTACACATGAAGTGTATCAAGTGACGACATATTAGTCTGTTGTTAATAATCATCTGGACTATACCAGACACAAGTACCACTAATTATCATTATTTGCTTTGCCGTGGGTGTATCAGATGCATTTGCCTGTCGTCAATATATATTTACTGGCATATTACTCTAGTTCGCCTTCGCATTGGACTATATGGTATTGCGCCTATTCCCCATTAGGAAACGATTCTAATACATCGGATGTATCCAATAGGATAAATATCAAACATCGCAGACTCTGCGGTCAGTAATCGGGAAGTAATCGGAAAGTAATCGGGAGGTAATTGCTTGTAGGTTTCAACTTTCTGATTGGCAGCTGATGGAAGTTGACACAGTTGATTGGAATGGATTCCTGGTATCTGGTGCCAATCTAATTAGTGACGTTCCCGTCAGCTCATTAATGACTCGGTCAGCTCATTAATGACTCGGTCAGCTGATTACTGACTCGGCTATTTCATTAATTTTCTCACTTCGCTATCTGTAGCCAATGCAACCCAGAGAAAGCGCAAACAGTGGAAATGTAACGTAACTTCTAAAAGACATGTGTCTTGTCCGGTCCAGAAACCGTCTTGTCCAGAAAGCTGGTATTTACATAGTTGCCATGACAATGATTAGCTGGCTATCTTCATAACATATTGTATATTTCCAGGGTTTGTATTGACAGTAACAATCATGATGGCGGCAGTGAAACTAAACAGTACATATGATTATATCAATTCAGTACGTAAATAACAAATCGGAAGAAAGGTAGAGCCTTATTTAATGCCATCGTAGCTACGATCTAATGCGTTAAATGTCAATCAGAAACATAACACCACGATAGAAGATTTCCAGGAAACGAAACATTACCTCCCAACGTATCATAACAGTTCTTCTCTTCATAAGACTGTTGATACAATCTTCACCCAATACCATTACATCGATGCTAGAATCCCTGTCGATGCTATACTAGCAGTTATAAGCGATGCTCGGAGCTTACAGGATTTGTTTGTGATTAATGTCGTAAATATGGACTGATCGGTGTCGGGGATCTGAGATATCACATTTATTAAGTTCTCTGAGAGAACAAGCGAGGTCCATTCCCAGATTGACTAGATTAACATTAAACCAGAGACGATCCCTGAAGGCCGGGTTCTCACTGTTGGCGAGATTCCTGCAAAAGTTCATCTCTCCGTTCAATCAGTGTTGTTCGCCCCGGGGACCTCCCCTCCTGATCCAAGACGATACAAGAAATACCCTCCACTGTGAGGGGTCCTCCCCCTCCCACTACCCTCCTCCCCCCAGCCACGTGAGGATCATATCTGGAAGGTTTCATTAATGGGAAAACAAACTTGCATATTGTTTTCGTACCCCATGCTTTCCCGCATTTGCTGCAAGCTGCAATGTCAGAAACCCAAGGAATTGAATATCTATCGTGACCTGCCGAGCGAGGTGCGTGTTTTATAGGGGGAGCGTGCGCTCCTGTTTCAACATGGATAGATAGGAATTCGCCCGAGTAATTTCCTGCACGTGTTATTTACATGCCTTGTTTATAATGTACAGAGTATCGTCCATAAATATGAACCCGCAACTTTGTCAATATATACAGAGACAGTACTTACATGCATGAGATATATTTAACCATGTTTCTAATTCGGGCTACCTTCTGGATTGTATGCAGTCATCAGGCTATGATAAAGACAGAATCCTGTCAGTATAGATAACATGGTAGATGGGATCACTTGTTGGGTTCTAATTGGTTGTTGTACAAAAAAAACACCCAGAAATCCACCATGTGATGTGACATCTGTGTTTGAACGGCCTTGAACCCACGTGGGGGGTTGTTCTGAATGTAGCGTTAGAGTTTGTTCGATGTGCCGGAAGCGGTGATGGTCTGTACCGGAAGTGTTTCTAGTCTGTAACGGAAGTATTGGTGATCGGCGCCGGAAGTGTACAGCATGCAGACACAGGTATACCTCATGTTTAGTGAATGTCAGAGTTAAACTAACGTGGATAATCGAAACCAGTCATTAGCAACAATAAAAGAACATGCCACAGACGATGTGTCCTTAAATCAGGACATCTCTACTCGGTGAAGTAAATACACGCGATACGATTCTATTGGTTGTGATGGAATATTTGTAGGATATGTCTTTGATTCAGATGCTGTTTGACGCCGTGTCTGCCCTGTCTGAAATAGGATCCCCAATCATCACTACAACTCACGGAGTACCGTACCTATTCCACAGTAGGCCTACGTATTGCAGGGGGCATACAGACAACACACCGCGCACATACGTAGACCAGAGAATCCAGCATACGGTAGTGTTGCAAGCGAACTCGCTAACCACTGTTAATAATGAGGTTAGCATGCTGCGGTGCTGAATCCGACCTCACGAAACATTTCCAGAGATGCATGCTCACGGAACGGTTACTATTTGTGGACGACCTGTCTAAGTCTGTCTAAGATAGGGCTAAAACTGAAGACTGCGAACTCCCAGCGTTCGGTGCGGTAAGAGTACAAACGTACGTGCATGTACAAACATAAGACAATAGAACAGATATCTTGAATACTCTAAGGAGATTTTGTTGATAAGCTGTGAAATAAGAAGCTGAGTTAGTTCCAATGGACATGCCATTTAACCATCTCGTCTCGCCGTATTTCAACACAAAGGATGATGAAAGAGGATTCCAATATCAACAGAAAATAAACACAGAAGCAAAGATGAAATGGCTGGATATCGTTTCTCGAATCTCTCCTTCCACTGAGACCATGGCGCTCTCGTATTCGTTTCAAACACTCGACCAACCCTATGGTGATGAAATTAGCCAATGACCAAACACTTAGCCAATGATCGTTACGAGAGTGTCTATGATCTCGTAGTAGATAAATATGAGAGCTTCGTGAAGCGATACCATATGCTGGACTTACAAAGCAGGGATGTTGTAAGGAACTTTGAACAGTTCCTAAATGATAACAATTGAAGCGCCTTGAATAGTTACATTTTATACCTGTGATAACCTTTATACCTTTACATTTTATACATTTGAGAGGCAATTGGAAGTTTTTCCTTTTTCGATATTCAACATATGTCTAGTTTTTTTCTGAGTAAGGAGCTAGTGTTCTACGGTACATGAAAGAGTATGTAATTCAGATTTGATAGATGAAATATAAAGGTCTCAATACGAGCCTATCAGCCTATGTAGGTGTCATATGAGCACACTTCCGGTTTATGCACGATTTAAGGATGTTCGTGCTTTTTCGTGGAGAATTACGGTACGTGAGATAAATTTGGTGTTAATAATTAAATATTTGTCATTTGTGCCTTATAAATGCATAATTTTATAATTGAGTCTACTTCAGAAAAAATACTAGAAAAAAAATGAATATCGAAAAATGAAAAATGAAAATGTAGTCAACTTCCCATTGCCCCTTTGAGAACATTTGATTCCATCACTCACATCACATTGTCAAACGCTCCCATGTATTTTTACATTCACCCAATACACGGCGAACTCATTTTAGTGGCACTTAATGGTCATTTCTTAGTTTACACAGTTCGCGAACAAATACGTAACAAATCATCACTTTTACCTTTCACTAATTAACGTCCAAGTGCACGTGTCTGGCCGAGTGGCTCCAACACAAGGCTTACATCAGTGCGCTAATAGTCTAATAAAGCACCGGGTACAAACCCATTACCATTTACATATGGAACATGATCGGCACTGGCAGTTACTGGCTGGAGCATAGAGCTATGCGATATAGCCGTGAAGCGTGACGTAACAATAGTACTCAACCAATCAATTACGAAAATATGGAGTAGCAAATGTAGATATGTAGAATGGTAAGTGTATTTTGCTTGAGAAACCATCCGTGTAGAATACTGTTTACAATCAATATTGACGGCAATTCAAATATAGATCCAATGTTATTTGGTACCAAGGTATATAACAAAGTACATTGATAGTTAATTTGTTTCCTGTGAAAACTTGATATTGACAGTAAGTATAGAATGTCGAGCCGGGAAACGACTGGAACTAATGGAACAACCTGGAATTGACGGTGTTGGTGTATCGTAGAAATACATGAAACATCAAGGGAAATATATATATATCGCCTTAATTCATATTGATTCCTATTTGACGTAATAATGTACTGCATTTTTGTAGTTCACCGCGTACATTCTGTCATTCAGACGATGTTTGCTCTTTCTAATTTCTAAAAATATCCATAACCTTTTTATTTATTTTTTTTATTGGCAGGAAGAGCAATAACCTAATCGCAGAAGATTACATGGATTTAAATTTAATTATCTTTGCTGCACGAATACTCGTTTCACTCAGGACACATAATATAGACATTCATAAGAACCAAATACCAAGGAATTGCTGTATGCACTGGGGAACACCATTGATGAGTTGCTTCCCTTGCCTGAAGAGTGAGTGGATATGGAGTTTAACGTCGCTGCGGGAATCTTTCACCCATTTGCGACGATTGCCTGAAGAAGAAGAATACTATTTTAACCCTTTACGTGTCAGAGGTAATCACGTACAATACTCATCCTCTAAAACGGGGGTCCATTGCCTCCATAGAGATGTAGCGTATGAACAAGGCGTTGAGGATCGTGAGGATTGTCTAAAACTAATGTGGCAACAACTATCCACATATCCACGTTTATAACGTATGCTTAGGCCTACATGCGACCGTGACTGAGTTGTAGGGTTTTCTAAATACATATGGTATGTTTCTGCGCATTTCTCTGTACTTTCACGCCTGCGTTTTGCCCTTTGAAGATAGAGGTATCCTATTTCTGAATTATCTAGTTGGAGAAATGTTTGGCGTACTGTTTTGACACGCTGGTGTGAAGAATGTATCAACCATTATTTCAGTATAGGCACAGCCGGAGGAGTTATATAGAAAAGTGCAGAAAGAATATAAGATTGTTTTCATTCCTGGAACGGGAGAGTTTACTCCTGGGGTGCGTTCAAAGACGCAAGCGGCTTGCAAGTCGCTTAGCTAAACTGGTTCCCTGTCCCATCTACGGTTCATACGACTCTTGAGACAGTAAGTGGCTAGTTTGGTAAGCCGCTTACAAG
>JAVCKZ010105972.1:0-10616 GCA_034780755.1 Lepetodrilus elevatus
CGACACCTAATGTGCGGTTTTTTGACAAAAAGTACATAAAAGACACTTTGGGTAAGAAATAGGATACTAACCTCGCTCAAAACCAAAATTATGGCACGAGGGCATACATCTGATACGAAATGGAAGCTCGGTTAGTATCCTATAAATATTCCCTCCCTTTGATTTGGAGTTGCTTTCCCTTTCAGGAAGTAACTATTTGTCCATTAATTTGCAGGCGATACGGCAATGTGTGGAGACACACAAATCTGCTGTTGAGCCCGGACCTGGTATCTGTCCAGAGTATGCAGACAGCGCCGATAGACTACACCCAGGAGGAAATAAGTAATGGTGAGGTATACTGACAATACTAAGATGGAATAAATCAATCCAGAAATATTTAGGATCTTTAGCATATGTTTCACAAGTAATGTGTTGTTCATTACAATTGTTACTCCTGAATTGACGGTGTGACCCTGACCCAGGCTTGTGCGCACTCACCAGTTGTATATTTCTGACGACCAGACTGAGACACAAGTCGTACACTTGTATGTAATCATGGGGTGTCCTTTGGCACTCCAGTACAACGTAGCGCGGATTGGGCAGAAGCTTCAAGTCCCTGGTATAGAGAACAATAGGAAGATACACACATATGCTACACATTGTGATTCATCGCGAGACGTCAACATTGTAATTTATATCTACATTATCTGATGACAACACTATTGCGACTACAGTGTAGTTTACATCTACGGTTAAGCCTCTACGGAGTGCAAGAATCATTAGTCTACAAGACTCACCTCAACATTAAGTTAGGAGCTTTTACGTTCTTGTCTAACACTTCCTTGGAGTTCTCATCGCTCTCCTCGTCCACCTGTTTAAATATATCGCCATCGTCGTTGTCAGGCTCGTCAGGCTCTCTCGTCAGGTCCCAGATCCGAATCACTCTGTCGCCACTGATAGTCACTGCTCGTGTAGTGTCCTTCATCACAGCGTCACTCATAGCTACAGCAGTGGAATTGATGTTATCGTTATAGGAATGGCTTCATCACCTCCGCTCACCAGAATACATGATGTCTGTACGTCCATATTTGGTTTATGAGGTGCACGATATGTATCTAATCAATAGGTTTTGCGCCATGTATCTATGGGATTCACGTTATTTACATAGGGTAGTATAACGGTGTGGTGTTGCATGTCTGGTCTTGTGGGTGTGGTACTCACGCATCTGCTGTCTCATCGCCACCGTCCTCTCTTCTGTCTCCAGGTCCCACACAACCAGCTCGTAGGTGTTAGGAAAGTACAGCTTCTTACCGTCACTAGTTAGCCGGAACATATCCGACGAGTCCGAAGGCTCCCCTGTTGAATGCAACATATCCGCCAGGTTTTCAGTCCAGTCTTATATGCTTGCATCGTTCTATACGCGTACTAGTCAAGAAAGGACAATGTCACATTAATATTTTTATATTAGCGGTCTGAATTTGATGACAAGAAACTTACCCTTCAGTACCTTCTGTAGTTCCATAGTAGCGGTGTCGTATATGTGGACGTCGTTGGTGTAAATGTTTGCGATGTATGCCAGATGTCCACTTCGGGAGAACACGAACCCGTCCACACTATACTGGAACGTCTCACCGTGGTCGTCGGTGAACTTGTGGAAGATTTCCACCTCGTGGATGAACGTGTTTGATTCCAGATCGAAAATGTAGACGCAGAACTGATCATTGTCGGTAGCCGCCATGTAACGTTCACTTCCTACAACAGACACAGCCCAAATATAGCGCGTATGTGCCTCCATACGTACTAAACAGCAATACCTTTCTATAGTGCGTATGCGTCTCCATACATTTCTAGACAATACTTGCACACATACAGATTGATGACGGCTGTTGTACATTGCGATGAGACAGCAGATGCGTGAGTACCACACCCACAAGACCAGACTTATGAAACTGTTTCATCTATTAACAACATACCATTGTATTACCAATTTAGTACCAGTAATGCTAGCCATACACTGCTGCGACTACCTGCGACACAACTGGATTTTCAGTTCTCGGGAACAGTCGCTGCGACGCCGATCGCAAGTAGACCGTTTCATACAACCGGTCCATGTTTCCTTTGTATTGTGTTATCACATGACAAAATTCAGTACTACGATTGGTCAGTCGTAGTCAGTCGCTGCGACGAGATTACCTGCGATTCGTTTTTTGAATTGCCCGCGATCGGTGGAAATTGGCCCAGTTTCAGTCGCAGCAACCCCGTACAATACCGCTATCGTCGCTGCGATTCCCGTCGCACGACTGGAATGGCACCAGTGTACGGCTAGCATAAAGATAACCTCAAAATTATGAATTAAATGGAAGTACGAAATTATTAACTACATATGGTAGATGTTACAACTTTTATTTATAACTGTAGCTTGATTTATTTTTTCTTATAAAACCCAGACCCACTGTTTCTAATTCCATTAACATTGACGACTCTTGTGAGACTACGAGTTACGTCCCCTTCCCACATGTGATATCCGGACATGGATTAGTCTATATATATATGTACTTAAGCTTTTTACAATACACGTGATTGTGTCAGAACATGGTCTAGCTATCTTCAGAACGGAGTTACCGACAAGGTTATTGCCCTGGATATGAGAGGTGGCGTGGATATGAGAGGTGGCGTGGATATGAGAGGTGGCGTGGATATGAGAGGTGGCGTGGATATGAGAGAGGTGGCGTGGATATGAGAGGAGGCGGAAGAGAAGTGATTAAGACTCGATAGTGAATGTTACCTGGACACCGCAAGTAGCTCAGAAACGTAATATCTTTGTCCAGGTAATCACAAATAACGTTTCCCAGTCGTTTCCCAGTGGCTGCTTCATACAGCGTGATAGACTTATCGTCAAAAACTCCCAGAATGTTTTCATCTTTCCCTCCTATACACACCGTGGCGCCGTCCTCAACACTCAGCGTGTAGAGTATGACTCCACTGTCGAACTTGATGGCCACAATGCGTTCATCAGGATTGACGATGATCACAGAATCCTGACAACACAGGTGGATGCTGTTAAAACTCTCCGCCAAGTTATCTATAGACCTCAACTGACGTCCTCGGTCAATATCCCAAATCTTTACACTTCTATCAGTAGCACCTGCAGTAAAAGACAAACACACTTCACTGTTCTACCATTCTGGAGACATATTACGAAATTAACAACATTTGTAATATGAAAATAATCTCAGTGAAAGAAATAAGTAAAACATGTTGAAACATTACTAACACGTGATTGCAAATTTGGAATCCTCCGTCATGCTGATCCCTTCTAAGTCTCCCTTGTGGTCTGCTATACAGTGCACGAGTTGTCCCCCCGGAGGTGTCAGTATAGGTTTGTCCGGCAGCAGGAAGCAGTCTGGAGACTGTCTACACCCCTGCAGAAGGTCCTGGAGCTGGTCGGTGTTCCTGATCCTGCCCAGCAACTGTGAGGGTAGCTCTTGGGGATAGGAGGCCAGTGCATCCTGGGACAGCTGCAGACATTCGCCCACGGTTTTTAGCGGGTTGTCATCAGGTTCTGAAGTACGTGCATCTTCAAAATCATCAAGTATAGTCCTGAAAAAACAACCAATATATTATTATTAGTAACAATTCCAGTTCTATATACACAAGACTATGTTTGGACAGCACGTGTATGTCATTATGTGGGTATTACTGTGACAGACAGGCTTACGAAATGTATAACCAAACTAATTTAGCAACAGCAAGGTACCTCAATCCTGATGCCCTGAGCTTTGCATACAAAAAGGAGAAGTTGAAAAGGCCTTCCTCCTTTAGAAGAGCGATCTGTCCAGCTTCAAGTCTGTGGTATGGAAGGTTGTTGAGTTTCCTCAAGTTGAATCCATTCTGAAACTGCAATGGCTGCAAGGCCACCATGCGATCTGCTGTACTGTCCACTCCATTCTTATCCACGTAAGCTTTGGATTTACCTAAAACAAGTATCGTCAATATTAGCAATAATAAACACTAACTATAACGTATTAATTTGACAACAAGTACAGTAGTCTATATACCATGAGCCCATGTGCCTGCAAAGTAGTCTGCCAATGCTGCATGCATCCTCTGAGATGTGTCCTTGTCTGAGCAGTATCTGTCCATGGCGGCCTCTATGAACTGTCTGTGGTACCAGAAGAACACCCTGACCCCGTCCGCTCCCCTGTCCACCAGGTACTGGCCGAGCTCTGTCTTGAGACGAACCAGCAGCAGTGGCGGCAGACGTCTGATGGGCGGCGTCCAGTACATGTACACGTCGTTTAGGACGTCGTCGTCACAGGACAGGATGTCCTCCAGCTCACTCTCAGTCAATCCAGATTTACCTAAGAGATGGATATTTAAGAAATAATTCACAACTCTGATAAAACTACCGATATTAAAAGAAAAAGGTTGAAATGACATCACGAAACCAATCTACTTACTCAACGTTAGATAGGCTAGAGCATTGGACACGAACATCTTGCCATGCATATCCTCGATTCTAGAAAACAAGGCGTTGATGCTGCCTCTGATAGATGTCTCAAGCACCGTCTGTGTCGGCGGAGCAAACGATGACCAGCGTGAAGCTTCGTCAAAGGACAGCTTGAGGAACAGAGGGAGCGGACATTCCTGGAAGGCCTTAGTGACCACATTTCTCTGGGTATCTGTGAGAGTCCGCTTCCCGATATCAAGGCATTTGTTTAGGATTCCGTTGACGTCGTTGTCATCTAATGTCGGCACTTCTAGGAAACTCTCCTCAGATGTAAATAATTCCTGCAGCGAATAGAATACATGTTAACAGTGCACAGATAGAACGAGCCACCTATGAGTTCGCTATTAGTAAGCATGTGCTGCCACGAACCTTGAGCCTTGGTAAGCTTTCATACTGAGCCTCGGGGAGAGTGGACAGCACAATCTTGACATGAGCTGGAAGTTCTTGAGGCAGCCAGGCTAGTTTCCGGGCGCCACCGGATGGATCGAACTGATCGAGAGAGTCCAGCAGAATCACCAATGGTTGAGCATCTGAAGCCAGCTTCAGGCTTTCTTGGAAGACTTCCGTCAGCTCTTGAATATCCTGTAAATACAGTGAGCTAATAAGATAATTAACTATAAAGTATAAATGGCAACTAGAACAATCAAGTGTTAATAGATAACCTTTTTGTTTTCCCCGTTCATCTTCAAACGCGAGAATGCATTCTTAGTACGTCACAAGTTGTTTTGGCATAGCGGGTACCGTGCAAGCTGTCTTTTGATAAACGTCACAGCAGGTTCAGCTTGGAAACTAAATCAAAAGTACCCCAACATCTACATGCAACTTCAACACGGCGTGCATACGTTGACGTTTTAAGTTGAAGCTAGGTGTCTAGTAGATGCATATCGTACTGTAAATATATCAGATTTATACTTACAACAGGTAGATCAGCCTCGTTTTCGTTTTCGTATATCCGCCATATCTGTGACGTCACGCTGGCAAGTAAGGCACCAATGGTAGAGCTGTCTGGCGTTGTACCGATAAACCTGGCGTGAGAGACAGCAACAACAAGAGCAGATGTTAGTAATTGTCCATATTCTTTGAATGTTTGTAATTACACAGTACTATTATAACTTTAAAACAAGTAAAAAAATTGCTATGAGTGTTATTTTAGCGGAGGTTTACGACAGCTACAGTTCAGTCACATGCCATCTGACATAGAAGGTGATAATTAAGCTGATGTACAGTTGTATTTCTCACACCTGATGACAGTGGCCGCCTTCTTATGGAATACGTCCAGAGCTTCTTTGGCCGTCATGGCAACAATAGAGGTCTTCCCACATCCAGAAGGTCCGTGCACCGTGAAGGGAATCCTAGACTCGCCCTCGAGGTATTGGCGGATCAGCTAGAAATAACATGGTACATATCTATCAGTACTTTGTGAAGGTTAGAAGACTTGGTATTTGTATTGGCATCATGATTTCATGAAGCTAAGCACATTGACACACTGGCAGTGATACAAGGAAAGGAGGGACGAACTCACACTCAGAGTATCCTGACGGCCGTGGAAGGCCTGACACTTGGCCTGGCAGAACAGCGTGTGCTCCACAACCTCGGCGTACAGGGGATTCGCCAGGTCCGTCTTCTTCCTGGCTTCAATGGCCTCCTGGACGCGCAGAGTTATCTTCTCCTGGAAGTCCCGACAGAGTGACTGGATGTACAACTCGTGACTCTGACAGTTCACTGGATCCACACCTGTAACATGGATACCTCTGCTTATCTCTGTGCGTATCTCTAGTGAATGATAACATGCACTAACATTACCATGTTAAACTAGCGATACAAGTACAAGCATGGTCTAATAATGTAGACGTTATGTTATGTTATTACCATTCTCTGCCCACGTTATGCTGTAGGTTTTCCTATTGTCAGAGTCCAACAACTCTGGTAACCTCTTGTCACGGAGTAATGCTAGTAAAGCCTGGGACTCCTGCACTGTTTCCTCTGGTCCTCTGCACTCTGCACATAAGAACAAACAGATGATCACCCGTAGAAACAGCTCACCATGAGTACAAACTCATCATTATGAGTACAAGAAATTGGTCGTGAGTACAAATTGGTGGTCATAAGTATGTATGGATACGTCTTACCAAAATATATTACCATACGTATGACAATACAAATACAAGATAATGTATATCAACAAATATTTGAGGGTTTGAGTACGTTTAAGCCTAGCCTGATGTACCTTTGTATCGACTGAGCAGATAGCTTGGCTCCTGTTGATCAATGTCCTTTATGACACGTTGAAACCACAGACAGTTGTGTGTATTGCCTTCTGTTCCTCTTGTGATTTCAGCCTCAGTAACTTATAACAGTAAAGATATATCAATATTAGTTCACTCGGTATCTTTTACAGAATACAAAGTAACGTACCCACTTAGTTGCGAACAAGACAGGTCTATTTGTTATCTGAATTACCTGACATCTTGTATTTGTGCGCATGTGTTTCGTCAAGTTCCTGTCCGGCAGCGGAAGCTATGGCGCCGTGCATCTCATTGCTTTGTTCCTGCCACGTCACTCGAGCTGCCTTCCGCTTATCTTCGTCCGTAGAAAGGAATTCTGGGAGAATTGAGCTGATTGGTTGAAGGACATATGTAGGAGGAACTGCATTGTCATCACATCTATACCATCTGCAATTACAAAGTTGTACAAACTGCTAGTCAATGCCCCCTTACAATCAAAGTCTGCCGAGTCTTATGTTTCTCTTGAGTCGGATGGTGAGCCACGCAGCTTGGCTATAGGCTATACTAGGAGGGATGCATCTACCCCCAGGGAGCTTTGCTGTAGTAGATCACGTGGTCTAGACGAGGGATGCCGGATACACTGCTACACCAAATCTACGGGTTATCCTCCCTTATTTGGTATCACCTATAGCTGACAAGTTCATACGACGATTAATGGAGCAATTTCTCAGTAGATTAATAAAAAGTATTTGCGATCGTTCTTAATTTCAACAGTTGATGTATATTATTTCGTCACTGGATGTTGCTCACGTGTTGAGGAGAGATTGAGACTCTTCCTTCATGCCGCCACAGAGCTGTTCGTACTCCTTGGCCTCGATCTTGTTTTGCAGATCTCTGTACCCGTACTTGTGTGACAAGAACGTCTGCAACAGAACACGCTCTACTGCATTCCAGGTGGAAACACACAATAGTCGAAGACGTTCACTCCATCAAAATACAATACAGAAGGAAACACACAATATAGAAGGAAACACACACTAGTCGAAGACGTTCACGGTTTCTATGACATGCACGCTAGTTTATGAGCTTGACGCCATTGATACTAATACTTTGAACCTCACTGTATTGTATTTTGATCTGGCAACATGGAAAACACATATCAATATTTTAGTATATTATTATGAGACCTATAATTATGCGTTAATTACATGAATAAGTGTGTCCTTTATCGTTTAATTAACGTCCTTTTAAGAATGTTTCAATCCAGTTAATAATACAATGTGTAAGGAATTTGAACGTTATGGGTACATATCCCACAAGTCACAACACATTACATGGATGCTATGGCTGAAGATAACATTCTTGTTTGTTGTATATGTATATGTATGACTCCCAGTAAGCTGTGAATACAGAACGTGTCAACATCAAGCAGACTTTGGGATGTTACCACAACGTTTGGTCCAGTGGAGAGCTTTTACTTGTATTTCTCATAGTACGCTGTGAATACAGAACGTGTCAACAACAAGCAGACTTTGGGATGTTACCACAAAGCTTGGTCCAGTGGAGAGCTTCCTGCACAAGTCCACCTCCCTGAGACAGAGTTCAGTTCCCATGTGGTCGTCTGTCGCCTCGTCCCTGACCCCCCACCTCATGTCCACCACCTGGAACTCGTAGCCGTACTGCTGACACAGCTCCTTGAGAGCCGGGTACACCCGCTCCATCAGCGCGTTCCTCTCATGACGGGTGTCTGTACAACAGTAAGGTATGTGTGCAAATAACGGTAGGAGTTACATAGTAACATTTTAAATACATGGTATCTTAATGGTGACTAATGGATAACCTAGTCTACAAATATATGAGAGTTCACTAACCTGTGAAGGTCCTGCTAGTGAAGACTTCTGTACACTAACCTGTAAAGGTGCTGCTAGTGAAGACGTCTGTACACTAACCTGTGAAGGTGCTGCTGGTGAAGATGCGGACGATCCTGGCTGTAGAAGGACAGTCCACCATCACGTCGCCTCTGAAGACGTCCTCAGTGGCCGATGTCGTCACGTCCTCAGTGGCGTGCGTCCTACGTCGGTGACTGGTCTTTGGACGGCCGTCAGGTTGGGACTTATCTTTGCCGTGTCCCTTCTTAATTTCAGACAGTCGCCGAGAAAGATTTCCCCTAGTTACAGTTTTCTCCATCTTACTTTGTACGGGTTTTTCTTCAGCTTCAGTTGTCGGAGACTGTGACGTGTTCACTGGCTCTGTTTCAGCACTAGCTTTAGAGGCTTCAGATCTAGAGACAGTTTTCTCCATATTATTTTGGACGGGTTTCTCTTCAGCTTCAGTTGTCTGTGGCTTTGACGTGTTAACTGGCTCTGTCTCAGCACTAGCTTGAACGTCTTCAGATCTAGAGATTTGTTCGTTAACATCCTCAACATTCTTGACATCTTGATCTACACTGCAACAGTATTGACACAAGTATTATTTGCCAATAACTAATAGTAAGATACTTATGTTTCTTAACCGGACACTTTGTGTTTACGTGATGCCGTATCACTCTCAAATGTCAAAGCTAACTTAATCGATTGGTGTCATCCATTGATAACCAAATTAACCATACAGAAGACAGATGAAATAATTATGATTTTAATATGGATGACCTCATCATATAACTGAACTAGATATTTACACGAGGAACTACGAAAATCCAATATACATATTATGATACTGATATCATCAATAACATCAATAACCTAATCTGGCAGAATACAATATATCCTGTTGCAGGATCCTAACAAAATCCTAATTGGAGCTTGGCAGGACAGTGCCACCTCGACTGTCCTGGTCTATTTGTCAGCATCCACGTTAGATATCCTGGCCCGGACTCATAACAGGACACCCACCGGGACAGCTAACTACTACTAATACTAGATATGATAATATCCATATTTCTATTAAAACACGTATCCAATACCACAATCCATATCGGGTGTCATACTCGGATGTTTATTTGTGATTCATTCTCAGTCAGTGTTAATAGTATTAATCATCTTGGAGCCCAGGCCTTGTCAAATAATCACCGTAACATGCTATGGCAACTCGTGTTAACCGGACACTGGTCTATTCCCATATATTTGCACACCTATTTATAGGTGGTATTGATTGACAGTGGCATGATCATTATCACTTCACACTGAGAGACACCTACCTCTGATTCTCACTCTGTGTTTCTTCCTCCAGTTTTTGTCCGGGACTACATGTCTCCCTCTCCACCTCCCTGTCTCTCTCACACATTCTCTCCCACGCTCTCTCCCTCTCCACCCTGGTGGCCTGGGGTAGTTGAGAACTACCACACGTACCCATGTTAACTCACGGGATCCGTCAGTATATACTGCCCTCCACGTCTACCAGAGTGTATTCCTGTGTACATGTGTTCTTAGACGGCTCTGACCGTTCTTCCTAAACATACATTTGAAATTACGACCTTCTCAACATTGGAGTTAAGAATAATCTGAAATACTTTGAACGTTGATCGATAGGCCAGGGAGACCAAACTCTACCGTGAAGCGTGGTCAGCGGAGAAGAGGGTTTATCGATCATTTACCTATCACAGTGTTTACTGTTATGACGACTGGTCCACAACACTATAGTGTACGGAACACTAGTACCAGTATCTATCAATGGGTTATGCGCAGGGCGGGGACTACTAGATCAAGTGCACGTGGACAGGTAGACAGGATACATACCATGGTCTATATTAAATGTAGTGCGTGTTCAAGGTACAGTCCAGCGAGAGCGTACACCAGGGTACCCTGACCAGGTACGTCCTGCTGATCAGGGTATCGTTTCCCGAAGCTCTCTTAACCGCTAAGGGACCATAGCACTCTCTTTGCCGATAGCTAATACATTGCTAA
>JAVCKZ010105983.1:0-10615 GCA_034780755.1 Lepetodrilus elevatus
CTTTCCTTCCTAAAGATTACATCAATCCAAACTATACCATTGTGGCCTATGGAAAAGTATTTGGTTGTGTAATACCTGTAGTATAGGTATTGGTAATAGTTATACCGCTGTTCATATCATTGCATTGTTCATTTTTCAATTTGAGTGTCTGTGTCTCTCTATTTCTTGATGGTAATCATATAGACCCATTAATTAGTAGTAGCCTATGCATTATAGTTCTATAACTTGCGCGAATAATTATCATATTCAATTCTTATTAATCGATCGTTAATACCATAGCGTATTGTTACGTGCATTGCATATTGCTTATCGACTAAAAGAAGTCGAAATCTTTCCCCAAATACAAGTTTCCTTCTGACGCAGATATTATTCTGAAAACCTTCATTTCAGTGTTCTGTCTTGTACAAAATATATTTCACTTTTTAAATCCGCATAGTGTCCTAATCTATAAACTACGAGCTATTCTAAATGACCAGGAGAAAGAACTCGCCCAGAGAAACAAATTGGTCCACACTGTCCGCGATAAGTCGCGAGATCTAAGATTTCAGTTGTCTGATATTAAGGGCGAGCATTCGGCAGGAAAGGTCTTCAACACCTGCTCGCTATTTCATCCCAGCCCAGGTAGCTCTCATCAAGGACCGTCGTCTCTATGCCAGGTGTGGTAGATAAGCCGACACAGAGCTGGAGTCGCACTATACAACACCGGCATGCCCAGTGATCGATAGAGCCCTTCCAACGTCAGGGCTTGTCGTCCCAGATAGCCTCTTCCAGATCTCAAGAGCAGATCAAACTGCGTGCAGAGTGACCAAACATTACGAAGGGGGTCGACCTGCAACGGTAATTAGTTGTCCAAATAATTTGTCAATGTTTTTTGACAACCTGTTAAGGAACTCTGTGTACTTTGAAATGGAGTTGTCGATTGATTATTGATGTTATTGTATCTAAAACAAAGGACTGGGGATGGTTGGTTGGTGGGTAGAAGCATTGTTCATATAGATCATAATTATATAGTTTCAAAAGAATCAAAACCATTCTATGAATCTTTCAATTATCTTATGTAATAGATCGACGTGCGGCATGTATCCTATTTATACTTATACATTGAATAGATGTATGATAAAGTATTTCGTATACAGTATACTGGTTACGGGCCTATTATCGCCTGAAATATGAACGTTTTCCTGGATATTTGTCTTAATATGTACACCAACTTCATTATACTTACTATGGCACATGTATAGCTATAGTGTGACCTTATGGTATATTCAAAGTTATCTACGTCACTTCGGTTATAGCGCGAGCGACGGCAGAAAACAGGGTCAAAATAGGCCGTTTTTTGCAACTGGCAGGACCTATTATCGCCCCCGTAAAACAGGACGGGGTGCGTAATCTTCTGGTGACATCATTTAATTTTACATTGGTATTTACTAATATATAAACCATACTTAATGCATGACTGGATGTAAAAAGTTTAATCACGTATTATAAAAACACACCGTTTGACATTTTGAAGTGATTTTAATGATAAACTAGTAGAGCGATATTTTTGTACATCGTGTAGAAAACATAAAATGCCGTAAATATTGAGGGAATTTGTGCTACACCATAACTACATGAAAGGACATTATGGCTGACAAACAAATATACACAAGCGACTTATTGTTTAGTCACGTGATCAACTCCCCCGATATGTCATTTTCATTTTAACGCAAGTTTTGAAGCTAACTGGTGTTAATTTAAAATAAAATACAATTATTGCTCCAATTATCATCTATTGTTAATTAGTAGGTGCTATTTATTTAAAATATGCCATAATCCAAATCAATTACGAACGCGGAAGCGCTACAGCGGGGGGTAGGCGATAATAGATCCTGGGCGATAATAGGCCCGTAACCAGTACCGGTTTATTACACTACTGTGGAGATATCACCCATAACTGTTGGCTGACATCTCACTAGTGAGATATCACTTTTCTATTTATAGCTAGAACTACTTTTAATCAGGCCAAATGCACACTCTTCGAGTTCTCTCCCCGCTACCCTGTCAGTGCAAGTCCCAGTCACAACAATTTTACAAAGTGGCTTTGCTATCTCATCATCATGTTATGTCTTGTCAGTCCCTGAGCTCGCTCTTTTCGGGAGCCATTAACAATATTCCGATGCTTGAAGTTACTTGCGAGTCCTCATAAGTTGACAGTTTGCGAACTTCACTGACCAGTCGAGTGTAGACAGCTTGTAGAGACTATAGAGTGATGTGTGCATCTCGACTCAGTGACATCCAGAATTAATTAATGTGATATTTTAGCACTGTTAACTTGATACACACCTACATTTGATAGAAATATTTCATTTGAATGCAAGGAACTATTTATTAATTACGACGCATGAACACAGTGACGTCACTGTTAAAGCGGTCGAGTATATTATGTATTCATGAGCGTGACCTAAATAGTCCGTGAGCTAGGTCCCCAAAAAAGGGTCATGTGGCCCACTCGGGGTGACAAAGGTTTATTGCATTTTTCTGAAAGGCCTATCATTATAGATCAATTTTATGTATGATAGCCGGTCAGATCGAGTAGCTATACCGTGCTAGGGGGGTCTAAACATGGGTACCCCCCTTAATTTCTTGTCAGTTTCTAAATTTACCTACTAGGACATTTTGTAGGCATAACAATTATATGCTACTTTACAGAAGCGTGAAACTTTCCATAACGCATCACATTGACCCACCTAACATTCTAATATAGATAGATGTTATTAGATCATTTAAAGATGGCCGCCAAATCCAATATGGCCGCCAGAAATGCAATAGATATAGTATTTGTACACTTTAACAGGTACACTTTAATGATTACACCCGAAATGTATCATCTAATGATGTCAGGTGTACATGTAGATATGTACAGGGTACTACATATGTACTTACATATTCATAAACATGTAAAATGGCAACAATATTTAGTATAACTGACGAATACTGGTAACATTGAGAATTCTTCGATTTTTCAATCATTGTCAATATGGCGTTCACAGCAATTAATGTGTATTGTTAGTTGGAAAACTAAGTTGCAAAGCAGAACGTTTCTTCAGTTAGGACTCGAAACATACCATCAACATTTCAAGATGGCTTCAAAATCCAAGATGGCCGCCAACAAAACATATTTACAGTATATGTCAATTTATCATTCGTATGCCAGTAGATAGTCTAATACATCGGGTCAACAGGCAAGAGGACAGGAACGTCAGCCAAGAGACAAGTAGGTAGCTGCAATAAAAAGTATATCTACATGTATAAGCAAGATAAGAAGATATACCAGTGATAATAAAAATGCAAAATCTGGAAATTCACATAATGCACTATATTCAACTACTTTTTTCCCCATCAAATCATATACTTTCAAAGTATCAAAGTTTAATTAAGCATATCTCACCTACTCTTCTAACACATCTCCACTGTCGGCCTCTTCATCAGATATCGCATCAGGAGCATCGTCTTCTGGTTGATTAGCGCAGTCTTTCAGCTTGCATAATTCTGTACACTTTAGTCCGTTTGCCATACATGAGCAATTGGGCAAAGTGCATGCCTTCCGACAAGAGCAAGATATCATATCCAGTATATCTTCTGGCGCTGGCTTGATGTCCATCCAGTCGTAGCATAACTCTGATTCAACTATCTTCCATCCGTGGCCATCGGGTGAAGGGATGTCATCGTTTGATACTAGACTTTTTTTCCAGATGCATGCTTGGTAGTTGGATCTTTGACTGTGCTTGTTCAGGGCATCTTGACAAGGAGGCAGTTGGTGAGGCTCCACTCTCCCTTGTTTGGTCGCAAACAGGTTGTACCTCAGAACATTGATGTTGGTTGTCTGTGTTTGTGTGGAGTAGAGCTGACAAGTAAATGCTTGTAGATGAGTTTGAAGGTCAGTTGACATCGTCCAATCAGATCCAAGGGCTGTGAATGTATCCTGCCACATTGGTGTGTTGGTAAGAAGCTTCAATGCTGTAATCTTTCCTTTGCCAGCAAATGCACTCACGGTGTCGCAGCCTGTAAAGGCGTGAAGACCAGGAAGGGACTTGCAGACAGATTCCCCAAGGGATGATGCGATGGCATTCACATCAACATATTCAGCTCGGGATTTGGTTCCAGATTTGATGATGATCTTTGCATTGATTGTTCTACAAAAGTAAAGGCACACAATGAGAACATCAGTGTCATCTGATACAAGGAGTATGTTCTCGAAACCATCATTTGATGCATGGTTGACGTGAAGGAGCATGCGTGTGTCTGCTTCTTCTTGACTGGACGCGAGATCCATTTCAGGAATACATCCATTCCTACTGATCTTCATGCATTGTTCGCCACTGGTTACATACAGATGTCTGTCGCTCAACATTTGCGTGTAGTGAGGAAGCTGCCATTCCTTTTGCAAGAAATCTGTCAAAGCTGTCTTGCTTGCGCTGTTCAACAAAAACTGTTTCCACTGAGTGACGGTTTGTTTCGACGATATGGCTTTGTATTGGACTGTACTGCTTTCCCCTCTTGCTTTTCTCTCTGCATTCTTGATAGATGCTTCTCTGTAAACATCAAAGACCACATCGATCCTGGCTGCAACTCCAGCTTCACGAATTACTACGCCCAATATAGATGATGCAAGTTCTCCAAATGTTTGACTGTCCGCATTCATCTTCTGCACGATAGCCATCCCATCAATTACACAAGCTGTTTTGACTTCATGTAATTCTTCAACTACTGGACCTTTCTTTTTCAGTTCCCTGCCAAGTGTTGATTTTGTTGTTTTTCTTGGTTTTCCATCCGGTGTCGCCAGTGACCATGGAAGTGGTCCAAGCGGATGCTGTAAAACAGCCTTCATGTTCAGTTTTCTTGACTGGGCCATCATGAGCATAGTTCCGAAGATGTCAGCCGTTGTTTTCAAAATGACTTCTCTACCTTTGGCTTTTACCTTTTTAGACTTGAGAATGTTGCTGAATGTTTTCAAATTCTGTTTGGGAAGTCGATCATAGAACTTTGATGATGGTCCTTCCGTTAGTCTTTCTCTTTTGAATGTGGCAAAAGCTTTTGATCCAATGTCCTCTGCCTTCATGAGATCATTGACAACATCCTGTGGTGCGACAGTTGAATTGGATATGTTGACAATGTCACTATCTTGGCTGCGTGCGAATGGGTTCACCATCTCCTCAATAGTATCAACAACCGATGTCACTGCTGCTTCATCCTTTAGTATCCTCGATGATTGCAAATCTGGATGATTCAAGTGTGTGTCTGTGAATCCCAAGTTTTCTCTGAAAATGTGTAAGTATGCACTCCTGTATTCTGAGGTAAGGTAATATCGGGAAACTGCACTCCTGTTCAGGCTGAATCGACACGTTCCCCCAGCAGTCTGCGTGTCTTTATTTACTGTTTCCTCTGTGGTTTGGTCCACGGGAATCCTGCCAAAGGGGTTTTTCGCGCCAAGCTGCACAGCAAACCTTCCTTCTAAGAACTGTTTGTGTACTTCAGGATGCGAAGTTGACAACTGGGACATGTCCATTGCATAAGCTGTAAGGTATCTCGCATAGTTTGTTTTGTCATATGCGAAACACCAAGGTATCATGTGTTCGATCGCTGTTATGTGCAGCTCCCACACACCTGCACGACAGGCACGAATCAGTCCAAGCAGAATATCGCCAACCATGTCAATGTAGCTCATCCAGAACGCTGACATGTTACCATTCTCAGTTCGAAGGAATGCCAAATATGCGACGACATTGTCCAATAGATATTTTATGGATTCATCCTGCAATGCTTCAGTGTACGCTTTCTGGTCCAAATTGTCCTGAAGATCCTCGATTGATTTCAAGCCTTCGCTTATTCTCTGTATCCTGTCTGGATATTTCTCTTCCAACCAAGGCATGAATCCTTTCCAAGCTACACGCATTAGCGCTTCATAGAAACACTTGTGTATTCGCACACCTCTGTTGTATTGCTTTCCTTCCATTGTGCTTCCAACAGACCCAGTAGCAAGTATTCCAGCTTCAATGAGAATGTCCTTCATCCCAGCATCTTGGAATCGTTTGCCCAGTATTGATAAAAAGTTCATGACAGTATGGAACGTCCCTAGTCTGAGGATTACATTTTCAAACTTCGGTGCATTTTTCCATATGATCTCTGCAGCTTTGGCGTATAATGCTTGGTCCATAACAAGTACAATGCCATCCAAATGAAGTGCTTCTTTGATCAGCATGGAGCGATTCAAAATTTCACTCACTGTTGATAGGTCAGTTGCCGGGGCATTGATTGTTGGAAGATATCCGATGTTGTCTTGAACAACATAGTGCTCATTGCGAACTGTAATGTTGAAACCTGTCCATCCTGTAATCTTCTGATTTTCTTGATTGGCAAGTCTCGTCAGAATCCACATCAAGTTTTCAGCTTGTGCTTGATTGGCAGCATCGTCCGTCTGGCTAACAACTTGTTGAAGAAGTATGGTAGGACCTTGCCGTTTACCTGCATTGTAGATAGGCAACAGTTCTTCTTGTAGATCAATACTTCTTCTCCCCGATTTCTCTGTTGATTGAAGTTCTTTGAAAGGTTCCGGTCCAAATACTCTTGGTTGAACAATGATTCCATTTACTCGATGAGATGTTCCAGCTCCTGTTAACGTCTCTTCAAGTCGGTCTATGTTATCCCATGAAAGTGTAGTGAAGACATTGGGCTTCATGCAATCTGGCAAACACGCTTCAGGACTGGCTGCAAGTTTATTTAGAGCAAGCTGCGTTTCATTTTCTTCCATTGTTGTATAAGACACCCCATGACCAAGACGGTTTAGAGCACGGACAAGTTCTGCATTGCCGGTCAAAGACTTCACAACGTTTGGTAGCAATATATGTTTTGGTGGAATTATCGTTCCTCGACTGACTGCATAGACCAAGTCTTGTCCTAATGAATCCGCAAGCAATTGAGAACGCTGTGATATGTTATCAGGACTTGAATGACCAGTTACAACTGACGAAAAGAATGTCGACACCGCTTGTGGCATGTTGTAGACGCATTTAAGTCTTTCAGGTAGGAGCGGCCATATGTGAGGTATTTTCCAGTTTTTCACAGCATCCCTCAGACACTATGCAGCTTTCATCAAAAGGGAATCCGTATCCTCTGCTGACAGTTTCAAAGTTTGGAGTTCATCCTTCAGTACTTGATTTTCTCTGGCCAGGTCTTCACGCTTCAAGTCATCTGGGTATACAAGAGTAGTCCCCTTATCCGATGATGCAAACTGTAAGGAAGTGCCAAATTCTTGTTCCAACTTTCTTCTCACATGCTTCTTCATTGATTGATTCATTTCTGTACTTGAGATATCTTCTTGTAACGTGTATTCTGATAGCAGATCTGTCAGCTCTGTTAGTTGCATTACTCTGGGTGTTGGCATAAGGTCCGTCCGTATAAAATTGTACAGTTTGTGAAATGCATCTCCATAAGCTGAATCGATGTTCATATCAGTAGACTGGGAACATGGAACTATGCTGGGATCTTCCGTTTTGTTATTCTTTCGGTTGGTGTAAACCTTGTAGCAAGTCATGTGGTACCAGGCTTCTGCTGCAACAAGATCTCGCGAATTCACCAATGGCAACAAGTGGTGATCTTGTTTTTCAACAACAGCCTTCCGGATAGTGCTGTCGGCCTGTAGTTCTAGGCATTGCGAAAGTGGCTCTCTGGTTCTTGATCCTTTAATGTATTTCCCGGATTTCCCTGGAGGACAAAATATGCAGACTTTCTCAAGGACAGTACTTGCGTGTGTGTTTTTCTCACGTAATGACTTCCTGTTTATTACTTCCTGAGTGGCTTGCTGCTCATTTTCAATTCGCTGAAGATCTTTCTTCATTGTAAAGAGTTGCCGGCACTTCCGATGGTAGGATATATCTGGAATGCCACCATCAGGCAGGTCATGCGAGAGGTGCAAAAGTCTTTCATCTTTTCTGATTTCTGCAGCTTTTAATAAACTGGTCCACGATTTCATATCCCTTGGTGTTATCAGATTTTTAGTTGGGTCCTCGGACCCGGTGTGGATGATGCAGCTTGGTGGTTGTGCCATTCTGAAAATATATAATGCACTTTCTAAGAACCTGTCTACCTGATAATATGCAATAACATATGCTATGCAATGACAATATGGCTTATATATATATTCAACACCACTTCACAGTCATATTTGAATGCAACGGTGTGGATGTTTTGTTTACTTCTAGTGAACGACTATTGCGTCAATAAATTGCAAATAGTAACATTATGAAATAAAGTGTTAAAAGTTGATAGGAAATATGCATATGGAGTCAACTTATTTTTCTAAACCATGCAAATAATTTTAATTCTTCCATGGAAAACTAAATAGTAACTTTTTTTCAGCAGACGTCTTGAAAAATAACTCCACTATAATAATGTGTAAGGAAAATAGTATCTGCCAAAATTTCGGATGCGGATTTTCCCCATTATAACAGGAATTTTGCATGCCATTTCGATATATTTGACCCATAATCAACCGTGACAATCAAATTAGTAATGTATTTATAAAAGATAGTGTCTTATATATCCAGTTTTATAAATAGAAAATATAGTAATAAATATAGAGCGAGTCTATTTATAGATTATTACGTAATGTTAAGTTACGTAATTTCCGTGTTTATAGTAACTTATGAAAGTGCAAACTATTTGCTAAAGATATATAACGTTGTAGTTACAATAAATATAAGCCATACATTTTATTTTGCATTAATACTAATAAATACGTACCTGTTGAATGGAGTTGTTTACTAGGCTCCGTCCGCCATCTTTCGGTAACTAGGCACAACTAATTGTGTATGTAAATTGCGTAAAGCAGCATTAGCGTACTTCTTTTGAAGTGCTGTAAAATCTATTAGCTACTATTTTGCAACGGCTATCATAATTTTTCCTCATTAGTAGGTATACAACTATCGTTTAAAACCATTAATCCTTTGTCACCTCGGGTGGGCCTGATAAATTGGCTAGCTCACGGACTAAAATATAGTCTGAGCTGACAGCGGGGAAACAATCTTGTAAACTGATTTACCGGTATGTGCATGTCTGGGTTGGTAGTGTAATAAATAAAATACTAAACTCGCTTCCGTGTGATACCATTTTTATTAAACTCGTGAATAGTTTTGGTATCTAAACTAGTCACTCGTTTAATTAAAATGGTATCACACGGAAGCGAGTATATATATATCAATCATCACCAGTCCCGTTATAGGTATTAAACTTTCGTCATATGTATAGTCTCATTTGTCAAAAGTAATTTTAGGGTACATAGAATTAAATTTTACACAGCCATGGTTGCTTGAAAATAACCGCACAAATAAGGAAACATTATGATTATGTTGGTATATATTTCCCATCTTCTAAAAATTAATGTCATTTGCCGTTTATATGCTAAATAAATGATTGAGAGGATGTCAACTATGTATGCAGGTTTTGAATAGAGTTTAGTAGATTAGAAGCATTAATGTTGTTTAATCCCTAACACGTTACCTTCTATTTGACTTCCAAGACATGCCAAAGACAGCAATCCAATCTTGAATAATATGTCCATGTCAACCTCGCCTGCCAAACAAGTCCACTAGTATTGATATGTTTAGAAAGTCTGAAGCATTCGCGTCAAATAACAACAGTCGGAGAGTTAAAGATAATTTCCATCTCCGACATGGGAACGCCCCTGAGTAGTAATGTGTACATGATATTTTCGTTTTAAAAAGATATATAAATCTCTATAATGCTACCGTTATGTGAATTGATAAAAGCACAATCGATATCAGAGAGGTGTTTCTTGAGATAAAATACAATTAGTGTTAGAGGGATTAGCTTCCAGTGAAATGTCTGTGGTATATTGATATAATAAATATCAATAAATGTACGTTAGAAAAGATTACTAGCTAATGGATGGCATTGCATTACTTTTTACATATTTGAAGACAAATGTTCACGTACTTTATTTTGTTAATTGAAGCCCTTAAACATGTTATTTTCAAAGGTGTCCCTTAAAGGCATACTATCACACATGCTGACCTATATAGTGGTCTAGCACGGTTTTACCTGAACATACATTCATGTGTTTTGACTAAACACAAGTACATTATACAACCAGTTACTTATGTCACTTGTCTCACAATTCGGTCCAAAACGACAACTTAATATGTGGTACTATGCCGTTAATATAATTCGTTTCATTATAACGATATTGATATATATATATATGCAAAATAAGATGTGACATAAAGTCAAAAGTAGTTAGAAAAAACCACTGATGACCGACCGCAAGCATTGTACAAAATAACGATGCAATTGTGTACGTAGTACTATTCTTCTGCTCTTCGTACAGCATTTAAAATAATTACAGGAGAACCTGGTAGTTTGTGGTGTAGTTTACAATGTATCTTGAGTATGGTATCCGTGTTCTAACTGCGGCAGGATTTTCCGTGAGCTAGTACCACCAGCTGGTAGAAATCCGGTCTGATATCAGCAGGGCATGTGCACACATGCTAACCGTCATTTGAGTATCAGAATGAGTACCAGCCGGTGCTCGCAGATCTACTGCAACATTCAGCGCTAC
>JAVCKZ010105994.1:0-10615 GCA_034780755.1 Lepetodrilus elevatus
GTTTTTCATTCCATGAAGTATTTACCGAGATAATCTACGAAATAGGGGGGGTCAATGCATTTCATGCCAAACTATAATACATGCCGTCGATGGCGTTTTTGAATTTATTTAATTTTTTTAATTTTATTTTTACAGAATATATTTTAAATAAAAGTACATTGAGAAAAAAATTATTAAAAAAGTGCCTGTGGTTTGTGCGTAGTACGTGATGTCAGACACTCGCCCAACCTGTAGTTTCACGTTTCTGACCGTCCGGGTTCCTAATCAGTAAGCTCTCAGCCAATACTATTTCAGTAATTATGTATGTCACACATTACGTGTAGATCTATTAATAATGTCAATGTGGACTACTTGGAAAGATCAACATGACCAATATAAGTTGATCGTACAAACACCTTCTTAACCCTCTCCCCGCTAAAGGCAACCAGAAATGACCTAAAGAGCTGTATAGTGTTTAATTCAGCATCGTGAGGGTTAACTATACTACCACTCAGCGGTGATCTATTAATACATGTACACATAGGTGGGTGTTCTTTTAAACAGTATAAAGAGATTAAATTCCTTTATCTCAAGCTTACCTTTAGAATAAATGGGGGCAACACACTAAAGGTCATGCCAGTATCAGTTCAGACTATACCATGGTACATATGCACTAATATTCCATGTCAACATGATACCGGTACACACCTGTAACAAATTATGAATGGCAACGTTTCTTTTGTTTGTGAACTTTCAAAATACTCAATTCTTAAATACATGTACCGTATATAGTTCTTTCAATAATTGGGAATAATTATTTTCAATAGTAAATGCATATAGTATGTGTATAATAGGCAGCAAAAAAGAAATAGTTGTATTTCTGATATTGTGACCGTCCCAGATTTTGACATGCAAGTGAAATGGTTTTAATCATAGAGACCATTAAAAAAAAAGTCTATTTAAATTAGCCATAGGTGATATAACACATATCTGTATGTTGTCTTATGCAAAATAAAACTGATTAAAAAATACATTATATTACAAACAATACAGATATATAGATCTATTTCATTATTAATAAAAGAAGAATTTTTCCTTTTAATTTTCCTACCTACCGGTACCAATTCATATTTTTTTAGGGAAACAAGTACCCTGATATTATTTTTTTCAGGAGCTTTTGTTCCAATTTTCAATGATTGCTTTAAAAATAGTGTACAGAATCAAAACAAAAACTACAGTTGATATTATTTCTCTTATTTATTTTTGTAATGTACTGTAACGGTGCACATCTCACCTGTGGTTTAGAATCCTTGTATACAAGTATTTGTATTTGTTTTAAACCATGTTTACTAATGTAATATTCCATTACATAGCCAAATTGTTTACCAAAATTTCTTTCTTTCTTTTCCTTGTTTTTTCTTCTCTGAATTGGGGTTTAGTGCTGCCGTCAAGATGTTCTCAATTATACCAGTCTTTCTCTTTCAGTTGTGATGGGTCCACTTCCACATTCTTTAAGAGAATCCTTGTTGACAACTTGCATACATTGGAAGGCTGAACTAACAGAGATGCAAATAGGTAAACAGCTGCTTCGAAATGCTTTTTAACATTATACACGATTTTCTGGATTACCAACAACTATAATATTTGTGCTCCTGTCTGGTTCTCACTGAGAGTGGTGACGATCTTTGTAGAGTGAGTACAGTTTTAACACAGGATGTAATGCTTCTAATATCTGTTTTGCTTAATGACTTTACAACATACAATGTATATTGACCCTTGTACATGAACATTATTCTAAACAATGAATAATTAACCTCCTATAGTATATTATCTAGAACTAAGATAAATTTGTCATGATAGCAATTCAATGAATCAAATAGCCTACAAATAACATACTTATTCTTAGGAACTAAAATTATCAACAGTTAGTACGGTAATTAATTATTGATGTTTATGATAGGTATAGCAATAATTTGTAAAATAATATATTATTTCAGAACAATCAAGATATTCATATCTGTGTTGACCTAGTTTTACTAATAAATACGAAAAGTGGTCAAACGAGGGCCAGACAGGTCACATGACAGTCCGACTGGGATTCCACAATGTCAGGGAGTTCGTATTTATGTCACGTTCATGCCTTGATTTGGAGAATTTGAAGAAATCTTGATTTATTTTTTTGTGAGCAAGTGAAAAATAAATTTGGATTTTCTTGTTGGTGTCCGAGATCTCCATTTCTAGCTGACCACTGTGAGTATATGCTGACCATTGCATCCAGGTCAACATTTAGTTTGACCACAGCAACCATAATATTTCTGTTGTTATTGAGTTTACAACATAAACAATTTTCCATGTTATTTTAAAATTATAAACCTTTATCCAGTTTGTTGTATATGTCCAATTAATAAGTGTTTTACATGTCTTTTACTTTTTAATGAAGGCAATTTTCCAAAAGCAATCATAAAAATTATAAATTATAAAGATTATCTCCATCATAGGATACTATAGCAATTTCATATTTTATATATACTTTGGTAATATATCCAAACCCAAAAATCCATTTTCATTTAATATTCAATTATTCCATCCAACCTTTTCAGAAAATGCATTGACCATTTAATGTTTCCGTTGGATGTAATCAAAGTAGCATTTGCACGGAATTAGTTTCCATTTATTGGACATAGAAAGTTATATCTGGAAACAATAGGAAAATATGACATTTGTAACCTTGACAACTCTTGTTGACTACCGCTCCATCTCTATAAAGCATTGCTCATTGCTTATATGTCAGAAACATGTGCTACAGTAATCTATAGGATGGTGTGGTTAATGTCCTGTGTACAGTACTTGGTGCTGACCAACTGGCCATGCTGTCTGTCCATAGCCAATTGACTCGAGTTCCATGTGAGGCTTACAGTACATTCTCCAGTGTCGTCCGTGGTGAGTCTAAGACTTGATCATGTCTAATTCCTTAGTGGACATTTCTGGAGTATTTGAATGTATGAATGAATGGAGTATTTTATGTTGACACTGAATGTAGGCGGTATGTATGCTGTATGTAGGCAGTATGTAGGCTGTATGTCAGCTGTTTGTAGGCGGTATGTATATATGCTGTATGTAGGCTGTATGTGGGTGGTATGTAGGCTGTATGTAGGCAGTATGTAGGCTGTATGTAGGCTGTATGTAGGCTGTATGTAGGTGGTATGTAGGCTGTATGTAGGCAGTATGTATGCTGTATGTATGTATGTTGTATGTAGGCGGTATGTATGCTGGCGGTATGTATGCTGGCGGTATGTATGCTGTATGTAGGCGGTATGTATGCTGTATGTGGGTGGTATGTAGGCTGTATGTAGGTGGTATGTATGTATGTTGTATGTAGGCGGTATGTATGCTGTATGTAGGCGGTATGTATGCTGTATGTAGGTGGTATGTATGCTGTATGTAGGCTGTATGTGGGTGGTATGTATGCTGTATGTAGGCTGTATGTGGGTGGTATGTAGGCTGTATGTAGGCGGTATGTATGCAGTATGTAGGCAGTATGTAGGCTGTATGTGGGTGGTATGTAGGCTGTATGTAGGCTGTATGTAGGCTGTATGTGGGTGGTATGTAGGCTGTATGTAGGTGGTATGTAGGCAGTATGTAGGCTGTATGTGGGTGGTATGTAGGCTGTATGTAGGCAGTATGTAGGCTGTATGTAGGCGGTATGTATGCAGTATGTATGCAGTATGTAGGCTGTATGTGGGTGGTATGTAGGCTGTATGTAGGTGGTATGTAGGCGGTATGTAGGCTGTATGTGGGTGGTATGTCAGCTGTTTGTAGGTGGTATGTATATGCTGTATGTATGCTGTATGTAGGCGGTATGTCAGCTGTATGTAGGTATATGTCAGCTGTATGTAGGTATGTATGCTGTATGTATGCTGTATGTAGGCGGTATGTAGGATGTATTTAGGATGTATTTAGGCTGTCAACTGTACCTGGTAGGCTGTGTGTAATCTGCAGTACTTGGTTGGCCATTGACTGGTCATTCACATGGATCCAGGAAGCTTTTCTGATATAAATATTGTTCCAAAAAAAATAAAAATATATAATAATATAAAAATATAATAAAAATAGAAATAAAATGTTCCTATTTTTTTTTCATACCTCTCTCCCCAAGTATTTTTTTTTTAGCGCCCTGGGCGTTTAATACATTGAATATGGTACCAGTAGTCATTTATTGTGATAGCTGAACAGGTAAATGTCACAGGAAATGGGCAACTTTCTTAAAAAGCTTTCAGCACTTATATTGCATGGGCATGTGGAGGGGTATAAGGGGTTTTCTATTCCACTGGGAAATGTATTTCCCTTTCAATATTGCTCAAGCGGGATACATAGGATATTATCGAGATCACATGAACCAATCAGATCAGACAAGATAAGACTGATTACATATTCTGTTATCTAATTGAACATTATGTTTGATGACTCTTCTGACATTTTCATTAAATTGTGTGCTGGTGTAACCCTGCTTAATCATTGCAAAGAATATATCTGAAAGCATAACCTCATTTATATGATAAAATAGTACTACCATGTTCTTTTTGGCACAATCATCATCATGCATGTAATTTTCTATTTCTAAAAGTTGAAATATTGATGCCAAGTTTGTTATCCAGATCATTGTATATTGAAATAAATCCTTAAAAAGATATATATGTAAATAATGTCTACGCTGCTAGTAATAATAATAATAATAATAATAATGGATATTCATAATGTGTCAGATCCAATTGCTAATTAAGGCATGCCCAAACTCAAAGCACTATACACTATCGCACTTCATGCACATGATTCCTGAGTTTATCTCCATCATTTCTAGATCCTTCCTCGTATCACGTATCACCATCCAAGTTAAAGAGAAGACATTTAAGGGGACGATCCGACTTAATGTCATGGCGTATATATAGGAATTATAATGTATGCGTTACCATGGCAACAGATCTCTCAACTTCTCTAGGCATTTGCAATTAAAGTAGTATATGAATTACACTGGCAACTGTGAGCTCTGTGCTGTGTAGTAGGAAGTAGATAGCAGTGCACCGACTCCCCATCATCCATGTGTGTGTACTCGCATCCAGAGGCATCGGTAATCAATTAATAATTGTAACGGTGAGGCTGCTTAAAACTATGGCATCAACTTTTTTTCTTGAACAAAATGTTATTTTCCTAAAACATTAATGAATATATTTATTTGCAATGTGTTGACATAATATGTCAATATTTATAAGTTGTGTGTGTGTGTGTGTGTGTGTGTGTGTGTGTGTGTGTGTGTGTGTGTGTGTGTGTGTGTGTGTGTGTGTGTGTGTCTGCGTGTGCGTGTGTATACCTGGATATAGCCATAGCAGCATTTATCGACACACGTGAATTATAGATTGCTCTAGTCCAGGCTACAGTCAGTGTAAAGGTGAGCCTATGGTGATTAGCATTGATTGAAGTATACACACTTTTAAGGACGTCGATATATTGCGGAAATACCAAGATGTTTCTGTTTGATGCCTGCTCAGATGGACAGCGCTCTACTTTAGGATAATTCCACCAAATTAGTGTCTTCATTCTGTAGATGACCTTGAGGCAGTATGGTCAAATGATACCGTAGTTCAGGTATGTTTGATTTCTTATAGGAACCATTTTGATCATTGAATGTGTATTATGACAATATTGAAGATATTATTTTGTCGGTATTCCTTGTGTTGCCCTTATATTTGTCCCAGTCTAGTTTATATATTACCTATGGTACCCTTCAGTCTATATATGTTACCTGGTACCATGCTGTATATAATGTTATTTAAATGTTAATTACTATATTGTCTATTTTCTGTATTGACCATATGCTTAAGCATATGGAATTTGGCGAGATATACATGCACTTACCGGGTATTATCATTATTATTATTATTATCATTATACATGTATTATTATTATTATTATTATTATCATAATTTATTATTAATTATTATTATTATTATTATTATTATAAACTATAAATGATAAATGATTATTATTATTATTATTATTATTATTATTATTATTATTATTATTATTATAATAATAATATAATATTAGCAGTATGGAACTCACTTTAAAAAATATCCTGAAAACTTAAATACTGTACGGTATGTCAAACATAGAAAAATACAATTGTTTATTGAATTATTTATGCTCATATTTTTACAAGAATTACCGTAATAAACAACTAATGACAATTTCCTTTTTGAGCATTTGGAAGTGCATTATTCTCATTGTCCTAGTGTAGCACTCTGATACATATTGTAGACATCAGAAAGCATGACACAGACGTCAGAAAGCATGACACAGATGTCAGAAAGCATGACACAGTTCTGTGTAGTCTCGCTGAAGCCAGTGTTAAGCTAAACCCAGGGGAGTTGCAAGACAGTCAATTATTTACGTATACACTGGTAATTATATTTGTCCTGTTTTCCTGCTGTATTTATACTACAGTTGGAGTTCAGTTTCTCAAGTCTAATTTGATTTTCTGACTGACTTTTGCAATTAACATTGTCGTAAATGTCACAAAAACAAAAGAGTATGAATGATTTATGTTTTGAAAAGGTTACAAAGTTTTGCAATAAGAATTTGCTATCAGTGCTACTTTGATCGGTGCATGTGTACCGGTGCATGTGGGTGAACGATTCCTGCTGTGGTGTTAAGCAACACATCTCTCATTCAATTGTGGATTTCATTTGTAGTTTTTCAGGATTAGCTATTGTGATTATTGTCTTCTCCAACATGAAATTAACTGAATAAATTTTACTGGCTTTATTCTCATACACAAATGATTTCCAGCATGGAGAGAGTTAACTCTCTGCATGTTGGCGGCAACTGAAGATGCCATTTATTGCAGTATCTATGCCTAATCCAGCAGGGAAAAGGTTAAGTTGTTAGTTAATTGTAGCTCTACAGTCACACCCAATTAAGAGAAATGCTAACGAACATTAAGGAAATCCTTCTTCAAAGTATACTGTGTCATGCTACGGTATGTTCATTTGAGTTTCCTGTATTTTGTGACAATTCTCTTACATTTCTGCAAAACTCTGAAACTCATTACCATAAAATCTACAGAATACCACTAAATTCAACTCATTCAAAAATTTACTTAAAACTCACATGTTTAAAGAATATTTCATGGATTAATCTGTAGCCATGTGTATCACTAGTATGAAGTTTTTGTATGTATTTATATCTTACGTTACAAAGCGGTTTTGAACAGGCTATAAGCACGAAAATGGCGTTATATAAATATGGTATTTATTATTATTCTATATATCTTGTACCTTACCTGTTAACTTTGATTGTATATTGAGAGTAGGCTACTCTAACCGCAATACTCTGTGCATACTATATAGGTGTATGTTCAGAGTGCTAAACATACTTCATGCATAGATTATCTGATCTGATAAATATTAATTTTAATACTATGTACAAACCATGTGGTAATTGTGCTATAAAATACTTCATGGGTATCATTTATCATCATCTGATGCAATGTTATCTTCATGTATTATTAATGGTTCCTTGCATCACAATAATTCATGTTGTTAACTGTAGTACTGCTAATTCCTATGCATTGTGTAAGTTAATAAAACTAGTATACTTGCTATAATATCTTGTAGAAAGGGAGAAGGCAACACTTCATTGTAATCTTTTGCTTTAACACTTTCCCTGCTGGATTGGGCACAGGTACTGCTTTTTATGGCATCTCTGGTTGCCTTCAGCATGGAGAGGGTTAATTAATGTTGTTGATGCATTTTGGTAGGTTGTATATTGAACATGGTGAGATAAATGTATTTGACTTTCACTCTGTGAGTTTGGACCAGGCAGGTTACAGGTAGATCACGTTTTAACCCTGTGACATTTCCTGCTTGATCGTAAGATATAAATATCACCATCGCCCAACAGTAAAACCTCCCCACAGTTTTAATGTTAGTGTTGGCAGTGCTTGGAGTTCATCCTCTCAGCGCCAGATGTGTCTATTATATGTGTCTACTGTTGATCCTTCATAGTAATGTCTGCTATCTATCCAACACTTTCTTCCATTATTAGACAAAATATAAGATAATTGACAATAACATTCTACAGATATCTGGCACCCAGATAGTCGAGATGAATTATTTTTATTGACATTGAAGAATTTAAAACATTTTTAGAATTGTTGTTCCTTGCGGTACACAACACATTTCCCTTGTATTGTCTATTGTCTATTGTTATTAATGATACTAGTACCTTAAATATTTCATGATAATTTTAATACTAACATCATTTTTAATTTATTATGTTTTAGGGAAGTAATAGAGAAGGTTATCAATGTACTTAGCGAGTACCGACGTCAATGTTTGAGTTGGATTATGTCGTTCATATCAATCCTGTTACTTGATACATGATTATAGAAATCATGTGATTATGGAAATCACGTGCCAAATTAATCATTCTAAAGATACATGTATGTAGGTAGGCCTCATTAAAGTATAGGGATGTCTTAGTACACAATATTAAGTGAATGTGTGTGGTCTGTTGTGGACTGTCCGCTGTAGAACTCTGAACATGGATGTACGCCACTAATTGCCTTCATTGGTACAGCTAGGAGGGACTGTATAGGAAATCAAGTCCCATTGACAAGTGCATTGACCTCTGAGTATAACCATCTTCTTGTAATTCATGTCCCGTGTTATTATAATACTTCCCATGTTGTGATAATACTTCCCATGTTGTGATAATACTTCCCATTTAGTGATAATACTGCCCATGTGATGATGATACTTCCATTGTTGTGATAATACTTTTCATGTTTTGATAATACTTTCCAATGTTGTGATAATAATTACATGTTATCATAATTAATGTATTCCTGTATTCTGATAATACTTCCCATGCTCTAACACTTACAATTTCCATGTTGTAATTGGATTTTCCAATATTTTAATACTTCCCACATTCTGATAATAGTTTTTTAAATTGGCCACTATCCAGTATATCTGTCCCACAAGCATTGATTGATTTGATTGAATTAGTGTTTTTGTCGCAGTTGGAATATTTACACACAATTCCAATTAGACGATTTTACATGAGGACATTTTTGTTTAATCCTCTCCCTGCTGGACTAGGCACAGGGACAGTTATTTTGGGCATCTCTGGTTGCCTTCAGCATGGAGAGGGTTAAACAAAATACTATGTAATGAGATAAGTATTGCTAGAACTATGGAAATATGGGTCTGTAGAGTGCTCCAGATGTCTCCTTCATTACCAATGACATACATGTACCTCAGAGTTTGTAGTCATGAGAACTGATGTATCTTTAAGCTTGTAATTATTTATTTATTTATTTATGTTTTTTCATTTTTTCAATATAATTTTTTTAATGTCCAGAACTATGTCCGACAATGAAGAGGAACCTGTGGAAGGTCAGAAACTGACCCAGGATGACCCCTCACTTGACCCCTCCCCTGACCAGATCCATCTGCTGACTATCCCCGGCACCAACCTGACCACAACCCCGGGGAACTCCAACAACTACCTCTACAACAGCGTCTACTCCGTGTCAGGCATCACAGGTAACCAGTACATTAGCTTACAGATATCATTCTTGGTCTGTCGGTACCTGCCGGTGCTTGCAGGTTTACTGTAACATTCAGTGCTATGTATGTTGCGGCTGTCATCCTGCCCTCAGCTAATCTAACAAGTCGTGATAACTAGTAAGTGAAAGAGCCTTGAAAGTAGCTCCAAACCCCAGGTTAAAAATAAAAATTATGAAAATATATTAACCTACAAGTTTGTTTTTTTACTTGTACATTAAAGTGACAAGACTGTCAACAATCTTTACATGTAATATTATAGTATTTTTACTTTGTTTTATATTTTTTTCCTACATTACTATACAACTAGTAAAAAATAACAAATACGGTAATACCAACATATTTTTTTCTAAATATTGACCAACCTGCCTTTTCACCCCTGCAGATATTATTTTTGTTGTGAACACAATTGGATTCTAAGACATTGGGAGGGAATTCGCTCATAAAACTGACGTAATTGTCAGAATGGTACTCACCATTCTCAGAGAGTAGGTGCCGTTAATTAGGAGAAAATCAGATCCAATTTCAAAACACTGACTGATACCATATTGGAGGCACCTGGTCCCGTGCATTGCATAGTCCACCGCTCAGGTTAAAGTGAAGCACGCTCGTGCACAGCTAATACTGGGATGGGTGACAATAACCTGATCATAGCTAGGATTCGTTCCTGCCACACACTGAATCACAGGCTGAAAAACTTGTGGTGTCACCTTAGGCAAGTGACTTAGTTTGAAAATACCTCTGTTCACCCAGCAGAGAATGGGTAACCGGAAGGATGAGATGGACACGTGAATGATAACCTTGATATGCCTTGAATGGCAGCTCGGGTTGTATACTCCATAGGGAGTTGAGAAGGAATTTGAGTGCAAATATCTGTTGACCGGGGAAATAAGCACATTTGAGCAGTTATATTCTAGATATTTGCACTACCGTATATATAGACAATAACCCACGAGGTACGAGAGATTACCGATTATCTTTCACGAGTGATATTAATGTAGTAAGTCACG
>JAVCKZ010106005.1:0-10614 GCA_034780755.1 Lepetodrilus elevatus
CATCACAGTATGAATGCAATGTTTTGGGGTCACGTGAACCAATCAGATTGTCGGATTGACAATAGATTTATTTATTAAATGATGCTCTAGTGTGGTTAAGTGATTTAGGCTAATATAAGGTATTCCTGTCAATGCGTCACGGCTCCCACTGCATTGCACTTGTATTAGACAAGTACTGCAGCATCTGATGGGCGGCTTGAGTAGGCGGAAGTAGGCGGAAGTAGCGGCACTGGAAGCTGTGTATCTGATTACGGGTCATGTAATAATGCGATATTCAATTGTGAGGCTTCCCTCTAACTCGCCTACGTCAGTTTTTAGGTTCATAAGAAAGTATGAATTATGTGTAGTTCTATCACTTTTTCAATAATGTTTCGGTTAATAAACGTGTAACACGTAATATTGGTATGCTAGAATTCTCAAGTTGAACGTACTCTTCGCCGTGAACATACGTTGTCAATATTCCGTACAGTATAGGTTCGCGTGTGGGATAACGATCTGACGAACGTCTGCAGAAAATCTGCAGCACGTTAATTGCTATTCCATGTCAGTGTGTGTCTCAGATTGGACAATGAATAGTCTGCAGTTTGTATTTCATTTCAGTTGATAATAGTCTAGATTGCGCATGTGATATAACAAACGCGTGCACGTATTCTTGAAAGATAATTATGATATTAAAGTATATCACCAGCGCAATCTACTTCTTCTCTTACGAACATGATTATGTAATGGTTGATTTATTGTTAACCACGCAAATTCTTCTACGATATATATATATTCTCCAGGTAGGTTACCGTTTATCTTATGATATCTTAGAAGACTTTTAAGCGATTTTGTTAAAGGTTTCCCTGAATTCTAGATGGTGAAAGGCCATGGACACTGACACGACGTAGGACGAGAACGTTGGCCTTGATTACGAGACGCTATACGACAGACTGTCGTTGTTTCTCATGTTACGTGTGTTACTTGTCACGTTTCCAGGCACTAATACGATCACTGTAAAGATAGAACCCGAGAACATAGCCATGCGTCTCATTATTGTCGTTGAAGTTATCTCCTGTTATTGATGCGTCCCTATTCAATAGAATGTATATGGTGTTTTGTTCAAGGTACTAGTGTAGGTGTAAGAAACTTCTCAATACATCCAACAAGTTGAGATTTGAAAATTGAAAATTTCTAAATGCTCCCTGCTTATAGATGAGAACATGCTGTGGTTAGATAACGAGCTTGGTCCTGTGAGTATTGCGTGGTGTCACGCTATCTAACACTTGTTGAATTCACGTCTACGCTACACGTCGAGCAGTCGGCCTTCCTCTCGCTACTCAGTAGTTATATCGACCGAAAAACAGGTTTACTTTTATCCCTGCTGCTCTAAGTCGTGCCTGTACATTGCTTAATGGATGTCAGTAGACAGGAGCTTACGTCTTGTAGGTATCACACGTGGCACCAGTCTGTGTACGTATATGTAAAGCTGACACATCACGGATGTTTCGCATCCAGACATATTTGTGTGTCATCCAGTCATCTCTGAGTGTCATTCTGTCATGTATGCGTATCACCCAGTCTCATCCAATCATCTCCGTGTATCATCCAGTCTCATCCAATCATCTCCGTGTATCATCCAGTCTCATCCAATCATCTCCGTGTATCGTCCAGTCAGCTATGCGAGGTTGACGTAGTGTTGAGTCTAGTCACTGAGCGTTAG
Organism: Lepetodrilus elevatus; assembly: GCA_034780755.1. NCBI lineage: Eukaryota > Metazoa > Mollusca > Gastropoda > Lepetellida > Lepetodrilidae > Lepetodrilus > Lepetodrilus elevatus. The sequence goes on from JAVCKZ010106005.1 coordinate 1,703, forward strand.
ATGACTGTTAGACTATTTGTTACACTGCTCAACTGACACAAATGTTAAAGTATATCAACTATGTCTACGTCTAACTACATGGCATCTACTTCTGGTAGTACGACTATAACAACTTGTGGAAATCCAGACTAGTCAAGCAGTACATATGCATGCAAGTCATGATATTAGTGAAAGATTCTAGAAAGTGACTTTAAACCCCAGCTCAACAACAATCTGGTAGTACGGTAAAGTGGAGAGGTTGAGAATCTCTGTGATTTCTCGCAGTCGCATACACACACTCGCAGACATCTGCATCTGTCGACATTCCTTGTAGGCCTACATGCTTGTAATAAAACCACCACCCCAGTTTTACGATGACCGACCATCTAGGTCACCTAATATCAACGTGCCGAGTCAGCTTTGAGAGTAGAGCGGAAGTAGCTTTCGAAACACCTTCCAGCGATTCCATAAAAAAAACTTCCATTTGAGGACGTAAAGTAACGGACGCTGCAGATATGTCACGTGACTGGATTAGGGTTTGATTCACTCCTTTCAAAGCTCCCAGGAATCCCACCATCAGGGCTGATGTCGTCCAACTTTGTCACCCACTTCATGGCGACCGCCTATCATTGCTCGCAACCAGGTCGACAAAACCTATCAGGCCAATCAACCGTTCCGTCTTTAGGGACATAGCTTCCAATAGAGCTTTCTGTGCAATGTGTTTGTGCCTTCATCGCAATTCCGTAGTGACACGATTAGGAGATCGTCACACATTCCTCTGCCCCAGGGTGTACTCGCAGCCTAACGGATGTATCACAACATTCAGCAATACACGTGCGTCTCCAGATGATCACTAGCTAGTAATTGCTAAAGCATGTTGGACATGTAACAGTTCAATGAAATACCAAAATATCCTGACGATACTTGTAATTATTTCATGAATAATGTAAAGCCCGGCTTTGTAGTTTGATTGATTGCGATAGGTTAATAGCCGAGATATATATTTGCTAACCGGAATTTGCTAACATTGGTGTTTTTAGTTCATCAAATCGGAAGAACTTATTGCCGTCAACACGGTTTGAGCATATAGATACGCAAACCAAAATCAGAAGGTTAAGCAGAAGGATCAATTGCCATCCTCGAAACTCCGGCCATTATGACTAATGAACACCGGCCATTATGACTGCTGAACACCGGCCATTATTACTACTGAACGCCGGCCATTATGACTAATGAACACCGGCCATTATGACTACTGAACACCGGCCATTATGACTGCTGAACACTGGCCATCATGACTACTGAACACCGGCCATTATGACTACTGAACACCGGCCATTCTGACGACTGAACACCGGCCATTATGACTGCTGAACACCGGCCATTATGACTACTGAACACCGGCCATTATGACTGCTGAACACCGGCCAGTATGACTACTGAACACCAGTCAAATATGGATGTTATGTAATGACTGGCCGGGGTTTGGAGGAATGACGATGACCATGTTAGGACATAAATATGTATACGTATAAAATAATATCGATTTTATACTTAAACAGGTTCACATTAAAACAGCATAAGTTCGTGGTGTGCTTGTCCACGAGTGGTGTGGTCTGACATGAAAACACATGAAGACGATTCGAAGCAAGTGTGAAGCTGTACCGTGTACAGTAGTATGTCCCTGAGCTGGTAAACTACTCCCGGACAATTATCCGGATAATTGAGTGAGCACCGGCATGGCGGAAGTAGCTGTACCGAGGACTTGTTTCAGGCGACGCTTAGAAGTGACTGAGCCATTGGTTGTTTCATGTGCTTATCGATAATTACACTGCACAGTTCTGCTGTTTGACATTAATTTTCATTGAAAATACTAAATACACTAATCCAGAAATTAGAATGAGCACGATACTTACTAAACATGTGTGAACTAGTGTTTGTCTAATGAATACCATGCACATAGCATGTTGTATGGTTTCCAGCACTTAAGATGTCTACGCGATGCGATTTTCAGCGATAGAGAAAGAGAAAATATTAGCTAAGAGTGCATTTGTATTAAGGATGAGATGTTAAAAGTAATACAGATCGTAGACCGACTTAGGCTTACCGGGATCGTATTTAACCTTTATTTACTACTGTAGGAAGACGGTAATTCAATCTGGAATGTCTGAAAAGATAATAATATCTAATATTAAACAACAGCTAAATCAGCGATGTGTCATCAATATCGCGCGATCAGCAGAGTGTACTGGGCCAACCCAAGCCTGTAGTGCGAGGTTAGGAAATATGTGCTATAATAACGCTAACGTGTGCCCGAGGCCTTGGTTACACTGGTCTAGCGTCAGTGTAGTGCTCCGCGGACGGCGATGGCGGTTAATGCGGCGTAGTTATACACTGAGCCAGGTGTGCTATGTCCTAACGCAATCAGTTCGCATCAGTTCGTAGGAAAATGACTTTGTACATGAATGTGCATAATGCATTAGCCCGACTTACGTTTGAATTCGCGTAAGCATCCATGGATTCGTGTATAGATTGTTATTGACACAGACCTGTTTCAGTTGCTGAGAATGTAGGTGGCATATTACACCAGCAGGTGTGAACCCGGCTATTGTACGAAACGTCCGTGTCGTTAGTCGGCACGTGTATCAATTTGTACGTCAGTGTATGCAATAGCAGAAACATGGATTAGGCCTCCTTTACACAGGACGGCGATCGTCGTGCCTCCCTTGTGCCACCGTAAAACTGGCCAGGACGCTCAATGGTCGCCTAAACCCCGAAAATCCTGTTTCTGTGTAACTGCTCCAGCGACCCCTGTGCCTCCCTTGTGTCTCCCTTGAACTACCTTGAACTATGCAATTTTCGGCCATTTTCAATGAAACACTGCAGCTACCAGCCCTCTATTACGTGGCGACCGTTGGCCGACCACTGTGCATCCATTCTGCGACCGCGGCAATGCGTGTGCGTCCCTTGTGCGACCTTCTGCCTCCTCTGTGCCACCTTTGAGCAACCAATCCCTCGACGACCGTTGTGCGACTGTTTTGAGCTTGTTCAAAATTTCGCCACGACTATGGCGTCCATGGCGATGGCTGAACATCCTGTGTGCCACCTTTGAACGACCGAGGCAACCATTCGGCAACCATCCGGCGTCCTTTGAGCGTCCAACGGCGTCCTGGCCAGTTTCATGGTGGCACAAGGGAGACACGACGGTCTCCGTCCTGTGTAAAGGGGTATGAGTCTCCCACAGCTGCTGTTATAACGTTACTGTGAATCCTAGTCGAGTATTCGCTCGACATGCTGCGGACAGTATTCTGGCTCCCGTTCCATATTACGATCTTGTCCTTGTCAAAGACGTTTCTTAGCAATTTCTTTCTATTTTAAATAACTTTTGACATTTTTGAAAATTTGTTCAAAAAAGGAAAATCAAATCATTAAAAATCGAAACGTCTTATACGTAATGGTATTATGGTACGATAGTCAACTCAATTCAATTCTATATTGACCTTTAAATTTACAGTTAATCGGCTTATAATTGATTAAAAGTAATACTACGTAAGTTCAAGTCAACGTATAGGAGTTACGACTCTCGTAGCGCTACGATCGTTCTGTTACTGTGCAACAGGGCCGATATTCATAAAGGGGCTTAAGTCAGTTTTTGATGACCAAATATATAGCAAAAACTGACTTAGCCCCTTTAATGAATACCGGTCCAGGAGTACAAGGTATAGTTTTAAGATGCTCTTGTATCCTGAGATAGATAGTTGTATGCACACGAGAACGCTATTATAGTCTCGTAAATAGGAGAACAAAAATTATACTAACGCGTCTTGAAACCATACACTTGTATTCAGCCTCATAGTGAAAGTTATCGTTCAAGAGAAAGTCATTTGCAGTCTTTGACCAAACTCGATTTCAAAGTATCGATCTAATTACTGTCAGAATGTCTTGTTAGATTTTACTTTTGTTCATTTGGCTCGTTAAACGTATGACATTTTAAACTAGCTCATTGACGTATGGTTAGTGTACTTTCTGTCCACAATGAGACCAAAAAAAGTCGCGTTGTTTTTAATATCTGAAATGTCAGGCTGACATGTCCCTGTCCACGGAGTTAAGCCGATTTAGTAGCTAAAACTAGAGACAACTTACAAAATGTTGGCAATATCAACATAAACCTGCCGATGTGAATTAAGTTCTGTCATAAGTTTTCGCCAACTGAGAGCGTACTTGTCACCTTTAAACTCGTCACACGCACACTTACATAGTTTCACATCGACACTCTGCCACTCACTTCGATCCACGAGACGTAATAATGCCACGCCGGCTGTTATTGAAGCCTCTATTGTTTTCCGAGTAGGAGATAAAGTCAAATATTCGATCCAGCATTTGCAGTGTTCGTATTTTGCGAGGGGTGGACAAAAGACAGCGTGATGTACGAGATAATTATTCTGTTGTTTCTAAAACGTATCTTGGATATTATTGGAATTTATGTTCGGTATATGGAATACTATGCTTAACGATATCAATATATTCCTATTGGATGACGCAGGAAAATGGCACACACTAATTTTACTGCTTGAGATAAAGTTAGTCTTTTGTTAACTTTTCTTTACGTCAGCATTTCATGTAAACTACAAGTCTCTTGTATTGTCGTAGTTCAGTATTAAATATCACATATTACAATTACCTATTACTTACACCATTCTATATGTAAAGGATGGTACACATGTACATACAGTTCACACACAGACGCTAGTCTAATTCCAAATAATTCCAACAAATGGAGAAATGATGTGCATGTCTTTATTTAAAAAAAATACCATTTCCATAATTGAATTTCAACTAAATTATTTTCTTCTATTTTTTTTTATTCTTAAAAACTCAGTTTAATAACAAAGCTTTTAGTTACACCGGTCGACGTCCGTAATAGTATGCACGCATGCGCACTGCCGTTATTGTGAATCAGTGGCCACGTTTATTAAGTGGCGCTGTCACATTTACTTGCAAATGTGAAACTAATGTAACTGAAAACTGGCTCCAATTGAAGTGTCCTCGCGGTCCGCAGGAGAATATTTACACATTCCAAAGTTTCCCCGAACGTTGCAATGCATTAATATCTTTGAGTTAACTAAACACACAGTTTTGACCGCCGTTCAATATTATTCCTAATCTCTAATCATATTATCCATCGGGATTAGATTGTGAAGTTGTGTCTCGCTGATTAGATTACTAGAAAGACAGTCAGTCTGCTCCAATCACCATAGGAGGATACTAGACACATATTTACGTACAGCTGAATCTACTTCAGGGCGGACACTCAGTGTATGTAAATTACAGGTTCCGTACACTATTCACTGCACCCAAGTATGGCAAACATGAAGGAAACAGTCGGCAAGGCTGAACTTAATTAACGACTCATTACCTGTATTTAATTGAATTTAGTTGAATAAAGTACAGCTGTGAGATATAAATTGGGGAAAATGTCGAATACATACAATCATGTAACGCCTATCTTTCCGGTGTGTAGTTGTTGTTGTTGTTGGTTACTTGGCATTAGAGTTCCTCGTCACAACAGTCGTATTGAAGTCGTATTGAAGTCGTATACATTGGACATCATACCACATACAGAAGGTCACATACCTATATAACACGATACACCACGCCCATTCCAAGCCTAGATATGCCATTGCTTGAACTAGTTAACGTTGTTTTCTGAGCAATGAATCCAATTTATTTCATTTCAATAGCATTCGTGTTTCTGTTGATGGCTCCCTGACATTTGCTTGTGGTTTTCGTAGATGTTCACATGAAACGTTAACGGTTTTACAGTATAGTACAAGTAAAGCCACAACCTCCGTCACGTAGTGATCGGATTAACCAGTTCCAAAGTTAACCGTTAACTATTACAACCCTTTTCACTCGTACAACCCTCTGTCATCTGTGTATATCAATATGTTCAGATGTTCATCAGATACATTTCAACGCCAATATCATTCAAATAGATTTTCCTTTTTCGGGGTTAAATTGTGTAAATCGTAAGGTTTAAATAGCGCCGCTATGTGTACACTTTATCAGCCTCCATGGTTAAATGTTGACACATTACAGATCATTATTGATTGTATTAATAAATACTATTATTGCATTTCTACAATGCCCATTTGGACCAAGGGTTCACTGAGAGTTTACAACGGAATACAAAGATATAGTTCTATGCACAGAAACAATGGCCTTATTTCTTAAAAAGAACTTTCTTGAAAAGAACTAAGAACTTATTTATAACTCAGTTTGTAATTTGGCTCAGCCGAGATTATTTTCACACATGCAGTTTTCAGTTAACGGCTGGACTGGCATGAGTTGTTGTTTTCATGAATTGCAAATTGTTCATCATATCCTGAGTTTTCTGAAACATGAAAGTTGAGTAAAAATGCTGACTTTAAAAATGCTGAGTAAAAATGCTGTGTCATTATCCGTACACAGTAGGCAGTGTCTGAGCACGTGACTACGCGCAATAGGAAATACGACTCTTCTATGAGCAGGCTGTCTAACGTCCGTCTATCTGTCTGTTATTCTGTCAATCTGTCAATCTGTCACAGACAGAACACCACAGGGACTACACCAATTCTTGTTATGTTTCTATCTTTGAGTCTTGGGTTGACAAGCGAACTAGAAAGAGTTGGACTACTATTGTACGATCTGAATACAGGGTGAGTATCACCTCGGTCAGTCGGTCAGTGTGCACGCAATTACTTCTCAACCCTCTGGGGAGTACCGCTATACGATCCAAGTTACCGTTGTACAGAGGCATCGAGGTTACCGTTGTACAGGGGCATATGTGATTTGATAACAAGGGACCTATTCTCGAAACATTGTTATGACAACCGTACGACACTCTTATCGATTCTTCTAGTATGGCTACGAACTATTCTTAGGCTAAGAAGTTCGTAAGAACGTTTCTAGATTTGGCACCCACATTTCCAACGTCTTAGTCTATCTGCACCTTTATAATAGTCTAGTATAGTCCTATTTATATATTAGCGCTTCAGTTTAAATACTGTGTAATGCGCAGGGGCATATAGGTTACCGTTGTACAGGGGCATAGAGGTTAACGATGTACAGGAACAAGGGGGTTACCGTTATACAGGGGCATAACGGTTAGCGTTCACATCATACCGGGTAACCATTCCTCCGCCGTCGGGAAGACATCGGGTTCTAACGCATTTAGAACTTATCGCTATGCTGTAATAACGATCGGTGGATTGGAGTCGATGCTCGTGCTCGCGATGAGTGATCGCGGCAAAACAAACATAACAAAGATGGGGTTTATCAGTTTGTGTGTATGTGATTGACGGATATGGTAGGGCGCATGACATGCAATCTCCTGTCGTCTCCTGTGCATTCGGCTTGTAAACAGGTGGCACGTCACTAGCCAGTTGTAAAAATACGAGCGTGTGTACTCCTTTTGAACTCCCCTTGGCATTAGCTGGTAGTGAATCACTGTAAGGTAAATAATGGATTAGATCCGCTTATGACAATTCTACAGAGAATACCAGCATGGTTGCTATCGATTAACAAAACCATGCCACTCACAAGTTGCCTGACGACACGCTAAATGCGGGTAATTGGATGTGTCGTATAGCGACAGGTGGAAGGAAGGAAGGATAGAGAGCGAGCGAGAGAGAGAGATATATATATAGAGATAGGATGAGATAGTATGTGAGAGAGGGGGGTAGAGAGGGAGAAAGAAAGGAGAGAGGAGCCAGGACAGAAAAACAAGATTTAAAAGTATGTTGCAGAAAAATATTAAATGATAAATGAATGCACAGGTGGATGAATGGCTAGAACTCTATTTGCAATGTATTGTATATATACATATTATTATTATATTATTATTACGAAGAGTCCGTAAATAAACAGGGTGAAAGGCCTCTAATTTACAATTGTCGACATCTTTCTGTTTTTTTTAAATATTATATATTGTATATACATTGTGGAGGATAATGCGGGTCAATAAAGAGAAGATGTTCGGGTAGCAGATAGTCATTTGTTACCATGTTGTTATTTACTATCCACAAATGAATGTTTTCCAGCACGATAAAGCTGTGATGTGCATGAATTTATATAGAATACAATGAGATGATGTGATTAACATGTTCACAACTAGCTCGAAAGCTAAAGCGCTACATTATTTATCCAGCCAGTGGATCCGTGTGCTCTCAGTTCACCTGCTCAGTTCCCTGAGGAGTATACAACTCCAACTGTTACTTGTGTCGCTAGCATTCCATCTTATCCATCTCCTCGCAAGGGATACAATCAGCCAATGTATCCGTGATATGTTATTTATATATTGAATAAAAAGACATTATGTAAACATAATTTGATAACAAGAGGACCTATTCTCGAAACATTGTTATGACGACCGTATGACAGTCTTAACGATTCATCTAGTATGGCTATGAACTATACTTAGGCTAAGAAATTCGTAAGAACGTTTCTAGAATTGGCACCCAAATGCCCAACGTCTTAGTCTATCTGCACCTTTATAATAGTCTAGTATACTAGTAGTCCAGTTATATATTAGCGCTTCAGTTCAAATACTGTCTGATGCGCCCATAAAAGAATAAGACTATGCGCCCATAAAAGAATAGGACTATGCGCCTATAAAAGAATAGGACATTCGTTAATATAAACATTGTGGGAAGCATCACAAAATATCTACGTCCAAACCACTATATCGTTTTTATCTGTACTGCACTGCCCCTGGAAAGGTCCAAATTCATAAAGTATCCGTTATATCTGTATGTACCGTATTTCTTCTTATTTTTCTTCATCATCATCATCATCATCATCACCATCATGATCATGATCATCATCATCATCATCATCATCATCATCATCATCATCACCATCATCATCATCATCTTCTTCTTCTTCTTCTTCCT
>JAVCKZ010106016.1:0-40327 GCA_034780755.1 Lepetodrilus elevatus
CTTGTACCAACTCATAATCAGCATACAGTACTGTCCGTGAATGATTTTACTTGTACCAACTCATAATCAGCATACAGTACTGTCCGTGAATGATTTTACTTGTACCAACTCATAATCAGCATACAGTACTGTCCGTGAATGATTTTACTTGTACCAACTCATAATCAGCATACAGCAAGACTGACGTATGCCATTGGACAATATTACGATGCTACTATTTATTAATACATGCATTAAACTATAGTTTAGACATGTATGTATCAAGCATAAAAGTCATGTGATTATTATGAAGAGGCGTGCGTGAATGATGTATGGACGGATGTACATTTAAGTAAATATTAAATGTTATTGAATATACATGTATTTTTGTTTTGTTTTTGTTTGGTGGGACCTTAGCTTGAGAATCCTCTACATGGCTATACATATATTATAACAAGTCTAATATGGCCAGTTACAGCTAGAGGATTCTCGAGCTAGTGGGACCTCAACGGTGTAGTGACCTCTAGCTCGAGATTTCTCTAGCATTTCTTGCTGATCATAAGTTCTATTGTATTCTTCCCCTGACCATACACACATCAACAATCGCTCATGGTCAGCAGGAATCTCAAGCTGTGCGTTCCCATGTCATCAGTGCATGTGGCAGTAACTTTATTAGCCGATGAATACATACTGGATGGTACATCTACTGCTTCTTTCACCATGCCGAATCAACAGTAGACTTAATATGACTACGAGTATAGGCGCAATATCTGCAGTACTCGCCGTCGGTGGTTGTTGGAGGTTTCAGCTACCAGATACTTGATGTGCTTTCTACCATCAAATCTAAGTCCAAGCATTCTTTATTCCCCACGCTGGCACAAGAGCAGAATATCACCATATGCAGCTCGCCGCCAATGTCCCCGATTCACAGGACAAAAGTGCGTACATCTGCCATTTTCTCTAACAGTGCTGTGTACTTCATGCCATAATCAAGAATGATAAATCTGCGGTATTTACACGTACTTACATCACACGGAAATCGACCTCAAACCTTCTGGACTGTTAAAAAAAAGTATGTTAATACCAACATTATGTATGCGTGTATATCGGCGAATCATGAAAGTGTAGAGTCTACACAAAATTAGTATACTAGTATTTGGATGAACAATATTACATAAAGTTACGAAATTAATAAAGAAAAAACATGATAACTATATTTTTGGCGGCTAGATTCGAGAGAATCCTATATTTTTGGCGGTCCAAGGACCGACTGATAGTAATGATAGAAGTTCAAGTAATGAGATCTTTCTCTCCTAAATATATTGTTGGAGACGAACACGGAATAAATAATCGCAACGGTGAAGTATACACGTTGTTTAAATTTTACCGGAAGTTCTGTTTTCAACTGATTGGCTAAGTATGCTCTACTTCTCAGTGGTTTCCAAATAGTTTTGTGCATTACAGTAGGAACATTGATAATGCTAATATTGAGTGAAAGTCGGTTATCTGCTAGGTGGAGAGTTTGGACCCTGACTGCCTAAAGTTGCCGAGTTCCGTTTATCCAGTCGACGTCAATACGCCATCTGGTCTTCTCCCACCGCCGTTGATGCTGGCTACTGCTCGCGGCGTCGCTGATTGACTCCGAATCCCACACGGAATGACTGATCAGCTACTTGTTTCACCATATATTGTCATAATTAATATCGCAGTCATCGTTATTCGTGCTAAGTATGGTGATTTAAGCTTAGTTCAGAATGACCCTTGCACACGAAGCGAGCTATTCCAGTAGTCGTTGTCTGAACGAAACAAATGAGTAATTCTTCAACCTGCGGTTCCGCTAGATGGAGACCACAGTCTATTTCGATATACATATAATAGTGATATGAAGAAATGGTTAAGGTAAAAAATGGTGCCGTCAACTTCCTTTGGTATCATATCCTGCTTGCAAGCGTTGTAGATAGTTCCAGCCACAACGGTATGTATTATAATTAATAGTTAATAATTGAAATGGAATCGTGAAATCGTGTACATTTCATGATCACTGTTACGTTGTAAAGTACAGAACAAATTAGTAATACACCGCTAAGCTATGGTTTTATATAGTGGCCTATCAGAACCTGCATGCACTTCCATATAGCCATCTTTCTTGGCCCTGTGTACACGTATTGACTGAAAACTAAAATTTCACGAAGTGCAGTTATGGAATATTTAATATCGTGATCCCAGGAAAAGATATGACTCAAACGTCATAATTTTAATGTCAATCGTGGAAGACAACAGAAAGGCATATTTCGCTAACGAGAATATAACATTATTTTAATATGCACTACTTTGGCTTAGGAAGGAACAATCTCTCTTGGTAAGAATGTAAATGGTGACTTATTTGACCGTCACTGAAGAACAATACAGTGATATTGTTATTTCATCCAAGTCACCCGTCGTTTCTTTCTCCAGCTACAGGCGAATGTGCTCCAGATGGAATTGTATACGGGTCCAAATGTATCTGGGCAAAACATAACGGAGTTGGGTTAAATGGCAGCCAGACGGAATGTCAAATCTTTGCCGGGAATCTGGCGACCTTCAGGAACATGTCTGAGATAAAGGAAATGCTGGTACTGACCAAACTTGGTAAGGAAACGATCCTGATTCTGCAAAGAAAGTTTTGAAAATCTGAAGAAGAATGATCTAAAGTTGGACCCCGCTACTCACAACACTAAGGGTTTTATGGACCTCTAGTGTAAATCTGTTTTCACGCTACATAACAGCAGCACTAGTTTGAGATAAACAGATTTTCAAGTATTGTAGCGACAAAGGTGTTTCATGAATTGGATTTACACGTGTAGCGGGTCACTAAATGTGATTGCTCAGAACACTTGTAGCTATAATTGATTTTCAATCAAATGTTAGGGACCCGGATATTAACAGATTATTTTACTATTTGATGCAACGCCTCAATCACAGCATAAACCAGACTATAGATAAATACTTTTGTTCCTCACTCTCTAGAATATGACTAATTATCATTGGTTTCTAATACAAGGAACATAACAGAACAGAACGAGAACCTCGGCATATGCGATAATGATCTAAATTACAAAAATTAATAAGGCTACCGCGGACAAGGTAAGGATTTGCATAGTAGAACGCGAGATGAAATTAGACATTATAATGAGAATAAACGGGTTCTTCTATAGCTCAAACAATCCACACAACTAAAAGACAGCATGATAAGTCTAGCTGCATTTGTCTTTGACGACTGATGTTCTCCACTCTTGTTGTTGTGGTTGCAGTGGACAAGTACGTCCCTGTAGTGGACGTGTACATAGGAGTGACGCGGGTCTTCGTCAACGGCTCCTCCACCTACCACTGGCTGGACACCAACATAGAGCCGTTCTTCGCCAGGTGGAGCAACATCTCCAGCAGCGACAACGGCTCGTGTCTGGCCCTTACTGGCGATGACTTGAAGACTCTGTCCTGCACCTCCTGGATCAGCTACGTCTGTGAGAGAGGTATGTGAGATCAGCTAGGTCTGTGAGAGAGGTATGTGAGATCAGCTACGTCTGTGAGAGAGGTATGTGAGATCAGCTACGTCTGTGAGAGAGGTATGTGACATCAATATTGAATTATCTTGGTGATATAATAATACTTCTTTTGCTTTCTGGTAAACATGGTACTATATATCAGCTTTTGTTTATTAGTATATCAACAATGTATAATACTTGCAGACTTGAGCATTCCCGTCCCAACTACGAACGTGGGAACAAAGTCTGCGCATGCCTTGACGCCAGCAGGATGTGGAGGTATAACACCAGCTCCAATGTGCTCCACCGGAAGTCCGACCCTTGCCTTCACCAACACAACGTTCTCGACTCCTCCCAGAAGTACTATATCCAGCTCATCCGCTCCAACAGCTGGCTACTCATCCACGTACCAGCCAACAACAAAGGTACACACTGGCTTCCGGTCATTGATTAACATTCAATTCCATAAGTTATTTTACAAATATCACTGACAATACATGTTTCATTAAAATTGGACATTGCATATTTGATACACTGTGTCTGGCTTGTATTGAAATATACCGGTACTGAACATGATTTGATTTTGATATTTACTTGAGGTTCTAACATTTCTTACACCTTGATGGACACTGAATCAGGACATTGTGCATCGTTTCATTTACATTACAACATGTATCTTCGAACTTCAACAGGTGTCTCAATAAATATCCCCATGCATTATTGCTCATCCAATTCATGTCATGAGAAAAAAAATATTGATCAAAGTTAGGAACAATGAAATAGTACTTAAAAGTAAATATACTAGTATGTGTAGTCACGGTCGGTGGACTTCCGGAAGGTTCAAATGCTTCTGATATTTCTATCTTGTGCTTCTGTCATTAATGGAATGGTTCCCTACTGCATGGAGCTTCACATATAAACTGTTCTTACTTAAACAGGGAACACATTCAGCTATTGACAAGATGGTCAGCTCCATCACCAACACACAGGTGTCCAACATGTCACCGACAGAGGTCAAGGTGTTGGTCAGTCAGGTCACAAGATTGGTTACCACGGTAACCACCCAGACCGAGGTCAGACACATGACCGTGGCGATGGTCAAACTGTCCACTATGACGTCATGCGACGTGACCACCTTCAAGGTAAAAACCAATTCTCCATTTAGTCCGGGAGCCAGATTCAAAACTAGAGTTCGAAATCCATGTTGACCCTACACGGTAGGCCTACTGTCCGTTAAGTTTCTTGTCATTTTATGATACGCAAATGCCGTACACTAATTTAATAACTCCATTGTCAAAGGTATTCTTAATCATGCCCGAATAATTTCGCATTTCTTCACAGATGTTTGCGAGCAGTATGTCCACCGTGATGTCTATGGTGAAGCCATTTTCAGGCGATGCTGGAATCAAAAGCGAGGAGCAGGTGTGTTACGATATTCTTGGTAATATGTAAATTCTCAAATTGAACTCTTATTATAATATTTTCCAATAAATATGAAAATATGGTTAATGATAAAAGGTTACTTTTCCTCTCGCTTATAATATAGAATTTAGCAGCTGTGAATCCGTTTGTATAAATTTGCTAGATGGGTGTGTACGTTTTCAAATTATGTATAATTTGGATTTCTGTTTCAGCCGGAAAATCTTCTTGCAGCAATGGAGAATGTAATGTTTGCTACGAATATAACGTCAACAGTGGAGATTTATGAAAGTTTCAGTATGTACACTTTTGATATAATTTCCTTAAATACAATTGTCGTTCATGAATCGTATCAAAACTTAGTCCTTGTCAAAGACGTTTCGTGGCAATTCTTTTAAAACTTTCTTTTTAATAAAGAAATTGGTACTTCACAAATGTAAAAGAAATCATAAAAAAAATAACTGCCAATAACTAACAATAACTAATCAAAACTAATCAAAACTAATCTAATCAAAACTAATCTAATCAAAGCTAATCAAAACTAAGACACTTTGCACGAGGCACAGATTCAGTAACTGTTCTTAGAAGACACTGGGCATACTTGATCATTATTGTTCTTGTTATATTCCCCTTACGGATATTAGGACATGCGTCACTAATTTAACGCGTCCTCTCGATTTTAGATATAAATGCGTCACCAATTAAATGCGACCAGCCATTTCTCCATACATGTTTTTCCCCTGTGCCGTACTGCCAGACTGCACTGTACTTATTTCAGCGCTGAGCATCCACACGTTTAAGGGCAATGAGTCGAATATTGTGCTAACCTACGACATGACAGGACGGATACAACTATCCCCGGGGGTGTTCCCCGGCGGGGGAGGAGGTAGGACACGGCAATCTAATATACATACTGTATACAGTTCTAATAGAAATACGCATTATAGTATATGTTGATGGTCGTTTTACATGTAAAGTTCCTCTGTGTTTCCCTATAGCGATACGATTCATATAAGGGGATTTATTTACAAGGAAATTAACATGGGTATTGAACAATAACGGATCCAGCAACGCGACATTGAGTTTCTTCTACAGGCCGCGTGACCACAGTGGTGTACAGTTCCCTTCACGAGAGGATTTCCGGTGGAAACCGGAAGTACCGGCGAGCTCAGCTAATGAGCAAGGTCATTTCGGTGGCTGTTCAAGACGCCAATGACACACGCAAGAGTCAAGTGGACACACCTAACGCCATCACATTCACCGTGAAACACGTCAGCAAAAAGGTGACTACCAAAATGTCCCTGCAGTCATGGTAACAACTCTGTTCATGGAACCGAAAGGTAGGCACATGTAGACATAACTCATAGACGAGTCAGATGGTCGTCATCTGGGACAAGTTCCACAGCAGCCTCACACTACGGTGACATGGAACCCAGGCGTCGTATCTAGTTGCTCTGGGTTGCACTCCTATCCCTATTTCACCCAACAGCTGCAGTATTATTGAGCAGATGTCACGATTTCCAACGTTCACGATGATTATATCGAAATATTTGTGTAAATTATTATTAGTTTAAATTTTATTTATTTTCCACTCAAACGGTTTCAGAATATAATATAATTTGGTAAATATCTAAATACTTCTTGCAGAACCTAACAGAGAAATCCAGAATCTGCGCGTTCTGGGACGAGAACGAGTCTGAATGGTCTGACACCGGATGTAGTCTGCTGCGCAAAAACACCAGCCATACGACCTGCGCATGTGACCACCTCACTAGCTTTGCTGTGCTGGTCATGTATTATGACTCTGATGAGGTATTGCCTACATATTTAATGTATTTAATTTATTTACCTAAATGCTGCATATAATACGCGATAATATAGCTAATAAAGCTGTGTTTTACATAATATGAAAAAGGATAAACATAACTACGATAGACATGTATACGGATCTATGCGGCTACAAATTATATTACATGTATGTATAAGAGCCTGATATACTTATCATCAATTGTGTCTTTACCTAGCTCTCCAGCATCAACGGGCGGGTAATGCATATATTGTCAGCAGTGGGGTGCAGTCTGTCTATCCTAGGGCTAGCCATGACTGTCTTTACTTTCGTCTATCTCAGGTTAGTACAGTCCTAAAGTCCTCTCCTGCATACTATTACCTCAACTTAACGTCTATACATAATATAACATCTTCTCATAAAACTTGCCTCGGGACTACGAAATCATGAGAACGAATTCCTGGTAAAAAAAACGTTTTTGGTAAAAAGATCACCATATAAAATTTGAGTTTGAGCATGACATCGTGCTCAAAAGGTGTCGTAATCTCGGGATCCGTTGTTTGTTTCCTGTCAGGATGTTCCGCCGGGACCGGATCATGATCCACACGAATCTAGCCTTGTCCCTCATGCTGGCGCAGATCATTTTCGTGTCTTCTGACGATGCTCACCGTAACCAGGTCAGAACAATCTTCACCTATTCCTCCTCTTGTCATGTCTTCCTCCACAACGCAGGTCAATACATGCTGACCTATTCACTCAGTAGAGCTTCCACTCTCATCTACGTTAAATCCCGCCTTGCAGCCTGACACCAATGTTCAGGAAACATACCTTTCCGACGCGATCATCAGGATCCGCTGTCTGTATTCCGTGGCAATGCAGTTATTATCTTTTGTCCAGCCGGTGTTCGCAGGTTTACTAAAACATTCAACGATACGAATGTTGCGGGTTTCCTGGACCAGATTTCTCGAAACAAACCCAAACCCAGCTGAGATTTTACAGTTACAGCACTGAGTCAATGGGAGAAATGTCAGATGAGCAAAATTTCAAACTCAGGTTTGTTTCAATAAATCGGTGCTTGGTGTCATAAACTTATAAGCTGTGCTGTACGTGAAATAATCTTGAAAGCGTCTCTATATCCCCCCTCCCAAGAACAAGTACAAAAACAAGAACAAAACAAACCAGAAAAACCATAATTAGTATTATTTTACAAGTCAACATGTTAAAGTTACGTTATATCAGTAACAGTCAAAGTGCACATAGACTAACAGCATTGCATAACGTTATGTGTCTGCTGGGAACCATCATCTTCTGGAGCAGGTCCTATGCAAGGCTGTGGCCATCTTGATGCACTTCTTCTTCATGGCGGCCTTCACGTGGATGATGTTGGAGGGTCTGTGCCTGTACCTCAGCTGCCACCGCGACCAGCACAACTACTGCGACATGAGGATTAAGTACCTGGCCATCGGCTGGGGACTTCCGGTCCTCATCGTCCTCCTGTCCGTGGCGGTGCAGTTCCCTCACTACGGAGACGGGCCGGGTGACAGGTGCGCGGTTCAATGGCGACACGACCAATACTAATCTTGCTTCACAGTTTATACGTTTACCACTGCTAATTTAATAACAAACAGAAAACATCAGCGTAGAGGAGCGTACAATTTGGTGATGGACATTCATTAGGTTGCTATGTAGGAAGTTCAGAAGCAATACTGATCCATTGAAAAGTACTCGATATTACAAAACATAGTTGAGTAGAAACTCATAATCAAGGTTTTGTTAAGAAATCCCCATATAATAAAATGAGCTTGACCAAAAGAATCGTGCTAAAAAGAAAGGTTCCATACTCGAGGTCGGGGTCATTATCATGTAGCGCTATGACTGAGCACACTTAGGAGCGTGTATTTGGCGACATATTCTACACGTGAACACTGGCAACAACACTTCCATGATTCTTTATAACAGTAATGTTCTCTATGTCCGCGCAGCTGCTGGCTGTCTGCAGAGTACGGCCTCATCTGGGCATTCATGGCTCCGATGCTGCTGATTGTTATAGTAAGTATGACATCACGTGACACGCATCCTCTGTCAATCCATCCGTCTCTTCATCTATGATTGGCATTGGATTTGAAGTTGCAAGAATCGTCATCTATCACTAGATGTGTCAATGTTCGCCGTCACCATTAATGATATTGTTTCAGTTCAACTTGATCATCCTCGGTCTGGTCATCCGGGTGTTTCTAACACTCAAGGCCAACTCTCACAAGACAGAAGCGGCACGTGTCAAGTAAGTTCCACACAATCATGTGTCAGGTTCTGCCCCACAGTCGTAAGGAACATTCTAACGTGCTCAAGATCTCCTCCGAGTCCTCGGACACGTCTAAATCTATACTATCAGCTTTCCCGTCCTGACCAGGTCGAGTCTACGTGCCACGGTCATGCTGCTGCCTCTCCTGGGAACCACGTGGCTTCTCAGCATCCTAGTGCCCTACAGCACCATATTCCACTACCTGTTCATCATCGGCAACTCACTGCAGGTGCGTGTGCACTCCTACCACTATATTACCTTCCGGGTAGTCCGCCTTCTACCACTATATTACCCTCAGTGTAGTCCGCCTTCTACCACTATATTATCTTCAGTGTAGTCCGCCTTCTACAGGCAACACACCTGACCCAGATATTACAAAACCTTCTGAGTACGATTTCGTGCTCAAGCTCAAATTCTATATGAGGAGTTGTGAACAAAACCTAGTTGAGCATGAAATCGTACTAAAAGATGTTTCGTAATCTCGGGGCCAGCATACATTTATACTAGAGAACTCGTACGTAAAACATGATGTATTACTGTGATCGCTCTAGAAATATACCAACTTTGAAATGTTCACATTAACTGAACACCCTTACTTTAGAAGATGGCGTTAGTGTTGTTAGGACAGCAACAGTTGGCGCGGGAATAAGAACATTTAATTCACCTGTAGGCGATGTCGTCATCGTGTCCTTTATATACATTTTGATATTGAGTTGAGGCGGGGTGGGATGGTGATTTGTCCGTATCATTCTACTTCAAGTGCGTGTGGATGTTTCAGGGGCTGCTCATCTTCTTCCTCCATTGTCTGTGTAATCAGGAGGTTAGTACCAGCACGTGATACAGCGCGCATGCGTTTCTGGCACATCTTTACTTTGACCACGTGTCAGTGACATCTTCCGGTCATCAGGATGCTTCTCATATACATACTATAGTATACTACAAATATTGACGTTATTATGTGGAGAGCTTTCAAACAACACTTCATTTTAATACTCTTAACAATCTTGACGAATAACTAGCTCAGGCTAGAACGTTGTTTATAACTCACATTTTTATGCACAGTTTTCAATTCTACAAAGAGAGTTATCATGTATGCACATAAATACCTTGCAACGTTGTAAATGTGTATATCCCTTTGTCTTGTACTTCCCGGGTAGGTTCGAAAGTTTTTGGCTGCCAAGCGCTCCAACCCGACGGCGGCAGGAACCTCCGATACTGACCTCAGCGTACAGTTCAGACGACGGAGACCAACGGTAGGTCGTCACCGACATCTCTGTTACAAATTCAACCGGCTTTCTCAGAACCACGAGTTCACATTGTTAACATTCGTCCAAGCTAGCTCTAGCCTTCCCTGCTGACAATAAGTTACTTTTATAAGACTACTTCCTGCTCATACCATATATGCACAGTAGCGTATGAAAAGCAGGGAAGGATAGAGGATTCTCCAGCTATGTTAAAATGCACACGGAAACGTTTAAAATCCTTATTCTAACAATTGCATGTGATTTCCATAGTTTGGGTCTGATGTAAAACTACCGATATAGCAGGAAGGGACAGTTATGTAGAACGATGTACAAGTCGACCGGGAAGGGACAGTTATGGAGAACGATGTACAAGTCGACCGGGAAGGGACAGTTATGGAGAACGATGTACAAGTCGACCGGCGGGTAGCTCTGGGTTCAGGATATGGAATCCCAAAACTTTTAACAATTCAACTTTTCAGGCCAACACCTTTGATGACGTCCAAATACGACGCACGCACAGTGAACCGCTTGGTATGTAGTACTCCCGTACTCAGATAGTACTCCCGTACTCAGATAGTACACTGAGGCGGACAATTACTGCCATCATAGATCATAATAATAATCTTTGCTGCCATATACTACTAGTACATTCATGTGACGATGACTGTATTTTACTGCCATATACTACTAGTACATTCATGTCACGATGACTGTATTTTACTGCCATATACTACTAGTACATTCACGTGACGATGACTATTGATATTAATTATGCCACCCATCACCTGACAGACAATCCAGCGTGGTGACAGCTTTCAGTGAATGTAAATATATTACTAGGTTAGTCCAATCAATAATTAATTAATTCAGAGCATTTGGAGACAATGCAAGAAGCTTAGCGTACATGTCAATTGGACCAAGTATGACACAAATGAGGGAAACAGAAGCTGGAATATCATTCCTATAACAAGAATAGTCCTAATACTGGCTATAGGTATTACCATGGTTTCTCGAAGCTCTCATATCTACTATAAGATCATAGTGTTCTCGTAAGTGCACGATCCCCATATATTAGAGATCACTGTGAGAGTCCTTATTGTCTCGTAGTAGATATGAGAGGTTCAAGAAACGATACCCTGACATGTACAACGCCAAATGTCACTTACCATTGTCAACCCTACGTTCCTTTAATTTGATGTTCCAGAAAGAAGAAATGCATGGATATGAAGTTAAAACGACTAATCGAAGGAATATGATTATCGAATTTTAAGTTAAGTTTGCGGTGGAAACCAACGCCTCTTGTATTATATTGAATGAGATGAATAAAAACAACACTCACATTGCATAGCATTCTTCAGCAGTGAATTTATATCTTGATATGCTCATGATATTGTACAGTACAACACAGCCTAGCGTAATAAGTCTTACTTCCACACATTCACATAATCATTGCAATATTAAAATATAGTATGCACCCTCTGGCATTGTCCTTGTGGAACGTCTTCACTGGTAAGAATGTGCTGTTGTCGCGGACTTTCCATTTACAATTTTCCGTATCAGTTGCTTGTTAACACTGAACTGCTCTGCGTTAGCACAATGGTTATTGTCTACAGAGGGATTATCTGATAATACCGTCATACCGGCGTGCATTCACCCATTATACATGTTCCAGCATAACCATAGTATAGTACACACCGAGTAACATACACAAAATGCATATAACTGAACCATGAAGAGCGATTTACATTTGTTAAATAAAAGAAAAGTCATGTTTTAATAAACTGGACATTGCATACCAAATGCATCTATTACCAGTGATAAAATATGAATATCAATAATATCAATCCGGTGCTCGTCATTGGGGAGAATACATCGATGATGATGAACTATGGTCGGCACGTGTGATCACAGGAAGTAAACCTGATCCAGCAGTCGCCCACGACAACGTCGACATCTCTAAACTAAAATCGTAGGTACCATACTCCTCACTTCCATACTGTCGATCATGAATACAATGTATGACTCAACTTCCCTTGAAATTCACACGATGCCGATGGTATAACACCATTGATAACACAATCATCATTCATGGGCTTCCCGAGGAATTCACACAGTGGTAATTGTACCATCAGCATTTTATGCATTCCACTAAACGCCGATATGATTTTGTCCACTGAAAGAGCAAAGATTGTTTCTGTACATACACATCTATGTTAAACAGAAGGCGTAAGTTGATTTACACAATAGGTACTACTTTGATACTATCCTTTCTGAATCTATCACATTTATTGGATTGCACGACGTGATGGTCGCCACCGCAGATAGTACCATAGCCACAGCCGCCAGGAGGAATGGAATTGTATAGGAGTTTGTCGCGTCGAATATCCACCCTGGAAAGAGAACATGAAGTAGAATGCCGCTGTGTTATGAATACCAATATCTATATATGCATTACACTGAGCGTGGACGTCTTAAATGTACAACATAGATGTCTAAAGTCTCACATGCCGTTAACCCTCAACCAGCTACCGTATTTTACATACGTAAAGTTTGAATGTCACAACAGGCATCCGAAGCCCAAGGTAGCGGGGTGAGGGTTAAATGATTATCTGCATACCATCGCAAAATATCTTCACTTCTATTCCAAGAGAAGTTATTCTACCTCATGAGACTTTCCATCTTTGAACACGCAGCAATCCGGCAGTTTAAAGAACAGCCAAAGGCGAGGACTAGCCCTCTACTGTACTTCATGTGGATGAAATGGCTACTAAATGTTATAGGCACCAGTGGACACAATCATCATGGCTTCCCGTGGAATTCACATAAGTATAATACCATTGTGAACAACATTAGCATCTATGGCTTCGCGTGGAATTCACACAGTGGTATTGTACCATCAGCATTGTATATATTCCACAGAAAGCCATGGTCGTTTTTTTCCCACTGGTACATAAACACTTTAGCCATTTTATCCTGAAATATATAACTTATTTCAGTTGTCATTGTCTTGAACCTACCTGCTATAGGAGCTCCGATCAAGGTACCAAAAGCTGTGATACAAATATTGAGTCCCAGCGAGAAAGAAAAGTGTTCTTCTCCCGACATCTTCAGGATTATGGCTGGCAGGAGGGCGCCACCTATCGAAGCTGCACTCACCCCGAACACCACAACGTAAACACACAGAACCGGAAATGAGACCTTGAACAGGAAGAGGAAGGTCGCCAAGCCACCCATACCGGTAGCAACTATATGGAATTTAACAGCGTTTAGCTTGTCGTTGTTTATGGCACATCCCTGTATCAACTTTGTAAAGGACATGCTCAAGCCAATAATTGTATACAGCATTGCGGCATTGAATTTATCGGCAATTCCGTTGAGGACGGTGTAAGCTGAAAGGTGTCCTAGAATGATTCCTGCTCCGAATAGATAAAGAGTTCCGCTGAGTAGATACAGGTAATAATGTCTGTTCCTTAGAAATTCATATCTCCCTAGAGACCTCTTTACAGAAACTTCTGTTCTGACATCATCAGCATTATCATCATCATCATCATCAACATCAGCATCATCGCCTGTAGATCGTTGATGGCCATTTGTCTTCGTGACGAAGCATTGTTTCTGTTCTTCCTTCAAGTTGTCGTCGATGTTAGTCCTTACACTTCCATTCACATCTGTAGAATGTGATCTCTGTAGCATCACCGCTGATGCATCGTCCTTACTTTGGAGTTGAATGCAGACTTCTGTTGACGGAGGCATCCGGCGTCCAGGATAGACAATAGCCACGGCCAGGGCATTGAGCTCTATGGCGCCAATGATCAGGAACATCCCTCGCCAGTTGAACTCGTCTATGAGAGTTTGTAGCAATACAGGGTAAATCGTGATTCCCATATTGCCTACAAACGCTGTTATTCCAAACAGCAGGTGACGTTGCTTCGTGAAGTGGATATGCATGGCTTCTAAGGATCCGATGTAAATTAGCCCAGCTCCCACTCCTGCCAATCAAATGTGATGATGAAATATATACAGTATAATCTATATGTGAACATATCTATTGAACCCGAGTTGCTGGGTCTGGACAACGCTCTACCGACATGCCAAAGGAGCATCTTGTACCACACGCGGCTACAATCCAAGCAACTAGGATTCGAATCCCAGGATCGGCAGTCGTCCTGTCTCATGTAATATCATGCATATAGATGTTTCCTTTGACTTCTTAGCGTCACACTGATTCAAATTAAGACCTAACTGACCAATGAAATTACGAATCTTCTGAAAGCAACCAATCGGGATTAGGTAAGATCTACGGATTTTCTCACATATGTTGTCAATGAATGTAGTATGAAATTTACTAGTATAGATTATATTTGTACAATCTCATTAAATTCAGATACGAAACTGACACTCATATATTTATATAGTCGGTTACTCTCTTCGTTTCTTTTATTGTTACTTCAACTTTTCAAAAAATGATAAAAATCATTAAACATATTTAAAAAATGCCACGAAACGTCTTTTATAATGAGTAGAGGGATCTCGAGCTTTACTTATGTAATGGTCATGGCTTTGAGAGGATGTACTTGCCCGAGAAAACTGCAAACGTGATGAATATGTGAGAGATGTGAGTGGCGAACATGCTGGTAATAAGGCCGGAGGACATGCACACTCCGCCGATCATTGTCAGGATGCGACTGCCCCATCTCCTGACCAACAGCCCACCTACCACGCCTGCAAACAACAACATGGCATTGAATTAGTCATTCAAATATATACTATAATATGTCTGTCTTTTGCAATGAAATACTTTGCATCATTTATGAAAGTAGCCAGTTGTACATGTATTGCTAAAGGCTAATTGCTCAAAGAATACTTTTGGCAATGTATCTAATCTTAGATTAATTTAATTAGGCATACGGGAAATAAGTGAGTTGGTGATTATGGAGTTTAACGTCACCGCGGAAATCTTAATTAGATCTTTAAAAAGAAGCATACGGGTAAACAAATTACGCTGCATCTGTAGATGAAAATACCAAATAAAATAAAAATAATTATTTATCGTGCTTACATTCTTATTAACAACTGTGGGATTGAATACGTCACATACACGAGACAGACGATACGAAGTACTGCAGAGTGGTAATCCATGACGTCACACCGGAAGTATTATTGAACTCGTCCCGGAAGGCGACGTAAAGGATACCGGGAGTGTACCAGAGCCCAGTGACCAGCAAGCGTATGAAGGCAGCGGACGCCAAGATGATGCAGTTGTGCAGACCGATAGTTCTCAAACAGCTGAACATACCTGGAACAATGCCAACATATGGTGACATGACACCATGACGAAGACGTCACGGTGTTTCGTGCAGGAATGACCATTAGAATAATAATTTATCTACGTGGACTCAAAACATCATGACATCGATAATGTGGCTTTAATTTCGCTGAAATCCATCTAGACCTATATAATACTATTAGGACACTACATAGAAGCTGTTACATTTGCGAAAGCGTTGGCAATCGATTGTGAATAGTAGAAACACAGGCTTTAGTCGTCTTTGACAGGGTCTGGAGCGGCTTCAGATAGTCTCTAGAATCTACAATCTACCGTTAGTTCTTGCAGGTCCTCTTCTCTATGCTCGTCCTATCCCGCTCTTCCAACCGCTCAAACGCATTCCGCGACCAGCGTCAGGACATGATGTGAGTTCACCCGTTGCCTGGACTGCTTATACAATATGCATGTATCCACAGACGGGAAGGACTGTAAAGGAAAACAAACAGGAAATGCAGGACATGGACTCCTCGGGCGGCAGAAGGACCGTACCTCGGTTGTCGATGACTCGTACCATGCAGGACGGACCGTAGATCTTCTTATTGATTGTCTGTCAGTGCCTAGTACCGCTGTGGAGGCTAGACTACATGTACACTAGGAGTACTTTGAATTACTAGTAATTAAGTATTGCTCGTCAATTCCATTAATTTTGTTCACTGACGCATGAAGATTTGAACTTGCCAGTTAGATGAACTTTATTAATTCATGCTGTCATTTTCTTTCGTTGCTCACTGGAGCATGACTTGAATAGGCTGTGAAATAGTGTGAATATTGAAGTCGTGAATACAATTGAGGTCATTATGTATCAATTCAACGATAACAATCGGATCATACTAAAATAATTACCTGGTATGATCCCGAGATTACGAAATTACGAGATTACGAGATTACGAGATTACGAGACATATTTGAGTACAAACTCGTACTCAACCCAAGGTTTTGTTCACAAATCCCCTATATATTAGTTGAGCTTGAATATGAAATGGTACTAAAAAAGATTCGTAATATTGGGGACTGGGCGCGTCTGTGTGAAACGATCTAATTCTAAGGTAGCTGTAAAGGGAACCTCGGTAATGGTGTAGTTGTGTAATGATTTAAGAATATATTCTTGAATGATAATCCGGCCACCTACTATCGTAGATGCATTGTTACCCATACCTTTGATTGAGAACAATCTAGATCTGATCCTGATATCAGGAAGAATGTATTCTTATGCTCAACATCATGTATGTAAAATAATAAGTATCTGAATGTACTATCGTACGTCGATACTATACATACATGGCCGTTTAACGGAACCAAGACGTTATATACAGCAATTAAGTAAGCCTACATGACTAAGCCTATATATATACTTCATCTAAATAAGTTCACTATTGTATTAGTCCACTACATTTAAAGATGTAGAACGAAGCACATACGATTATGTTACTATTTCGATAAATACTATTGTATTACCAATTATATAGGTTTATACATGTATTAGGGTATGTGAATATACAAATGAAACTTTCGGCCAACCATTTGATGGAATAAACGTGTCTATATCTCCTCAGTGGGTGTCCTTGTATTAATGGATGTGTCATACTCACAGCAAAACATAGTTAGGTGTCCTGGTACGTGGAACACCCGACTCTGAAAGTTACTTGTGCAAGACCATTATAACTGTGCTTTATTTGGCCTCTACTACATGTATAGGCATTGATACCACTGCAAAATAACTTGGCATTGAATATTATGAAATATGATATAATATACATACACGAAGATTACCTTCTTTTATAATCCTATACTCCTTATTACAGACGACACACATGTATATCCAAACTATTCCTCCGCAAGCGATCTAGATCATCCACCCACTAATGAGTCTAATAGATGCATAGGTATATATATATATATATATATTTGTTGACAGTATATTATACTGAGCTAATTAAACCAGAACATTGCATTTGTTACTATACTAGTATATATGTCAATTGTTCTGATTGGAATTACACGATATATTATACACATATGTACATGCACATGACAAAATCAATAGTAATACTACTTCCTTTGCAACGTACCTGCTGTCACACACACAATTCAGTCAAATAAAAAGGTCATGTAATATGTAAGACTATAACTAGCTCTAGGGCTCAGATAAGCAGTTCACTATTAGAGTAGCCTACTACTTGCTATTATTAACTTATTGGAGACCTCGTTAACTCTTTTGGTGTCAATGACCTGCGTCTTGAAGACGTTAATTGTGCTTTAACCCTTTCCCTGCTGGATTACGTTCAGGTACAACCCTTTGGGGATTCTCCGATTGTCTTCAACGTGAAGAGAGTTCATTATTTCATATTTATTTTTGCAAGTTCAATTCAATTTGCTTTCGAACAGTACACAAACGCGACTAACTTTTATTCCGATGATTTGTCGGTGGGTGATGTGCTCCCGACGAGATTATCGCCAATTTGAATTAGAGTTTATGTTTAATCTTGCCCCGAGATTACGAAACTTTTCTGAGTACGATTTCATCCTTAACTCAAAGTTTTGTTCATAAGACGTTATGTAAATTTTGAACTTGAGTATGAAATCGTACTAAAAAGGTTTTATAATCTCTGGGCCTGGAGTTTCAAGTCGACACGAATGGCCAATGCTGACCAATCGTACTGTATTTTAACACGTGATCTAGTACACTAAAATCAAACTGTTAGATGTATATAAATATGTTACCGACGACTGTTGGTGCGTGACTTTCAATAACAGACGATTTACGTCGGATCTTCTGTGTCTGACAGCAGAACATCCGGTCTGGCCGTGGGTAGTCGGTCAGTATATGGCGAAATACATTTATGAAAATATCTGCTCATCAGCATGCTTCCATTATGTTTCTATAGTGACGTCACAATGCAATACCGAAGAAATCGTTAATCTCGATCTCTAGATTCTTGATTCTGAAACAAAACTGAAATAAGTAGGGTAAAGTGATCTAAAGTCGGACACGATCCGAAGTCTGACACTTTTGCTCTATATTTATAGAATTAACAAAACCGGCAATCGAACACACGTTAATCTTATCGAATCTTTGAACTCGTCCCCTAAACAGAGTTACCTTTCTTATCTTGGTCATGTAACTTTCACCCTCTCGTTTTCACCACCCAAATGAACGCTAAATTCGCACCAAATCTGAACGAGCATTCTTAAAATTTATGACAATGCTTCAAGTTCACTCTCTTGTACCAATATCACCTTTTAGGATAGGCTACACGATACAGATTGATATAATATGAAACTATAACTACATAAAAATGAAATAGGCCCTACAAATTGTATGGAAAATACCGTCAGAACAATTTCAGATAGATGTGTTACAACAGCATACACATTCAATTGACGTATGACTGCACGTCTCATTACTATAGGTCTACTCACATGAATCTACAACATCACATTTGACGTTTGAGTTATTATCTGTTACGGTGCCATGTAGATCAAGTGTCTCGTACAAATTAGGCCACGGTCTACACTAACACACCATACTCTGACGCCGACTTCTCGAAACTAACTTGAGTTTGAGATTTTTCTCAGCTGAACTTTCTCACATTGACATTGACTCAGTGCTGTAACTTGAGTAGAAACTAAACCGAGTAAGTCAATGAGAGAAAGCTTGTTTGTTTGGAGAAATAGGCCTAGTTTAATTAACCATCTCCCTGCTGGATTAAGCATAGGCGCCGCTCTTTAAGGCATCTCCAGTTGCCTCCAGCGTGGATAAGGTTAAGCCAGACATTACGGTCAGAGCTTCACAACTTATTTAAATCATATGTTGGCGCATACGTCAGAAATTAATTTCCATCGAATTAATATAGGCTGACTATTTGACTTACCGTATTGGTCAAAGTAGCCTACACGTTAACTCAACGACAGCCTGCTGTGATTATTCCAGAATAAAGTTTGAGTTGTTATGATACTTCATCATTCCACGAAGGTGTCTGAACCAAGATACCTAATTTCATTAATAAAGGGAAGAATCGAATGTTCGGCCTACTACTAAATATACATACATCCAATATTATAGACACACACATTGTTTGCTTGGAAATTTAAGGGCAGATGCCATGAACTGTGTGACAGCTGTTGTTTATTATTAGTTGACAACGTCTCTGATGTACATATATATAACACATATGTTGTACATATATTGACTATCGTTTCACGAAGCTCTCGTTATCTACACTGAGACCATAGCGCTCTCGTTGGCATCGATTTTACAAGGAGATCGGGGTATCTGTTCACGAAGCTCTCTTATCCACTAAGAGATCATAACACTCTCTTTGCCCGTAGCTAATACCCGGGAAATAGAACGCAGGATGTTCCATAAAAAACCCAATGTACTTGTTTAAAATATATATATAGGTAATTCTGAAGGTAACTTCTCTTGCAGGACTTTGAATAATTATAATACAATGTTATATCATCTACGTTATTACTATAATAGATAGCCTAGATGACATATATAAAGTATACTTACTTCATAACAACAGAGGTGGGAGTTTTAAGAGACCAAATATTAATACTAATAATTTTAAACGGTATCGAGAATAAACAACCATGCCAAAAGTATATATGCTCCTGTTATATTTATACGGCCTATACAGGTTTGTAAGTGTATTATTAATACACATGTCACGATCGTCGCAGTAGTTCATTTAATGCATGTATATGTATGCAGAGGGACACATTGTATACTTTATAATTCATTTGCATATTTATAAATGATATCTATTCAGTTTACTGACAACGAAGATAGATAGCTATATTCAGAAACATTGTGGCTATCTTTAGTGGTTATACAACAACATAGTTTAGATCCAGTTTGTTCACTTGGAAATATATCGTATGCAATGTATTACCAACAATACCAATGAATAACTGTCTCCATTAATAGTCTAATCATATCTAGCTAACTAGGTAACCGCTGTCTATGTACGACCCATAACCAACAAGCAAAGAAGATGCACATAATATACGCAAGAAGCGAAATATATATTAAAAAAAAAAATTTTTAAAAACATGTGCATACATGTACGTAAGTATATTAAATGTAAACACCAATACATACTTATAAATACTGATTTCATAGATCTATTTACGGCTTCCGTATATCTTCACGATACTTTCACCTGTTTATTGACAGTTCCACCAACACTACTAGTTTCTGTATTTTTAACATAATTCTAAATTTAAATCTGACACTTTTGGACGTATTTCCTTATTGTCAAATAACCTTGTCTAAATCTGACATCAGCCCTATTGCTGACGTGTTATACATGTATAGACTAGAAAGCATGCATATTATTAGAACCTGCCCCCATTTAGGCTGTACCTATGACGTGTGTTATACTTGTGATCACATCTAGACCACCATGCATGATCAACAGCGAGATAGATATAATATATTGGCTATGCATGAGTTGCAGCGATAGACGATTAAGAAAAAGTGATCACTAAACTACTCAACGTTGGGAACTTATCAAGAAAATGAGTGTATACAGATGGACGTGGTGAGTACTTCAAAAGTTTTCTTATTTATCCAGATACAAAACAACAACAAGACAACAATACATGCATGCAGTAATTTACTATTATAGAAAATTATCCGCGAAAGTAATTATAATCGATATCAGTGTTGACTAACACCCGATAAGCACGCTTGCTTTGACCCTTTCAAGTCAATTTTATCCCACGTCATAAACATATTTTATTATTAATTGTTCGCTAGGTATTAAAATGAGATTGATTACGATACCAATCGTGTATATTGGTGTATGAACTTTTCTGTAAATTGTCTATTTATGTCACGTCTTGGTATTATATTCATTAAATATGTATTATTCCGGTTCATTAATTTAAGTTCTGTGTAGACATGTGTCCACTATCATAGAACATATGCTCCCCAACTACTAGTATTAGACAAGTTGCACACGTCTAGTCATACAGTTGTTATTATGTACTGAGCTGATCTGGTGACCGCCCCAGGCAGTTCCAGGTAGTTATATATCATTGTATGACATCAAGGGCAATGTGACCCCAATCAATATCAACTATATATCACCAGGATTCATAGTGGAGTATCTAAAATACTAGTCGGGTTTTCAGGAAAACAAACTTCTGTAGGCATTTTTGAGTAGAAACAAGTAAACACATTCACTAGATTAATTTGGGTATGCTGAATCCGATTAAGGTGGTTACCAAGATCAAATCATCAAAATTCAGCTTGGTAACCACCTTAATCGGATTCAGCATACCCAAATTAGTCTAGAACATGTGGTTACCAGCTTCTACTCAAAAATGCTTCTAAAACTTTTTCTAGGCTCATTTCTCAAAATTCCGTCTAGTCTATGATATACTCTCAGCGTATTAATGGTTCTCTATTTTGTTATCATTTTGAACGGGTGATAAAAAAAATTAATAATAATAATAGTGCGTTGTTGACATTCTTGAATTTTTGTTTTTCTATCAACTTCTGGTAGTAATACGTACAAAAATGGATGTACAAAATAAATAAGCCCATCCTCATGCCCATTCTTACACTCAGATAAATACGTTTCCCATTAACTCTTAAAGAATTTTATGTTACAGAGACCAGCGCTATGAATGAAACATGGGAACGCAACTTCACGGAGTATTTGTGTTCTTGTCACTGTCTGTGATTGGTTTCCTGGTCACGGGGTTATCTCACAACGAGGCTGTGACCTCCGTTCTTCTACGAGATTTCACTGCCACTTCTCATCTGACGTCCGAAATATTCATCTGCATGACAATAAGTTTCGCTTTATCAGGTACTAATTAGAGTATGAACAATAGCACTTTGGGGATATTCTAATTATAGCCACTTTTCTGTTGATTACGACACCTCCAAAATTGAGAGCTACAATTGCATTTACCATGTATTGATTATTTAATAAACAGATGCTGACGGCCTTATGACAGTTGATTGAGTGACAACCCGACCATGAACTGCGAGTGGACCCGTATTAACATTAACTTTCAGTGCAAACAATAATACAAATGAAACACACTGTGAAGTTAAATTTAAACCTCACAGTCTATGAATTTACAGGCTTACAAACTTCATTCCATATGACTTTTTGAGAGTTATTTTTGTGGCCATTGCATAGCCTATTATAGTATGAACCGGGGTTACCCTGATGATCCTTGACTGCTTCTAATGATACATACTGGTCACATGTAGGCCTACTCTTGTAATGTTTTATATATAAACGTCATGTGTCATATTTGATTGAATACCATTTTATTCTTTCTAGCTTTGCTATCTGGAGTGTTGATATGCAGATTTGGGGCTCAAGTGATTTGTTTAGCAGGTTCCGGTGTGATTATTATCGGACTTTTATCCACGACGTTTGCTCAATCGGCTGTGCATGTATTCGTCTCACATGGAATATTTACGGGTACTTCTTTCAATTTCAATATAAAACAAGTTAAAAGACGCGATCTTGATTTATACGTTACTGGCATACATTTTCTTGTTGTACAATTATTTCTTGTCATAATCTATTACGTACTTGTTTGTAACGTCGAAAGGTTATTGTGAATAAATAGCTATCCATTTAAACTTTCTGTTTACAAGGTTATTGTGAATAAATAGCTATACATTTACACTTTATATTTTACCAGCTAGTGGCTGCGGACTGGTCTATATGGCTGTTATCTCGGCCATCAAGTCTTCGTACACGACCAACACAAACCTAGTATACGGCACCGTCGGGTGTTTCAGTTACGTTGGGTACTTTCTGCTTCCGGGTGTGCTCCAGTCGTTGATGGACGACTTCGTGTACAGCTGGCGCGACGTTGTGCTCCTTATTCTGGGCCTGGAGTTGAACCTCGTACCGCTAGCCATGCTTCTTCCGTGCAGGAGCATCCAGCAAGAAGACGGAAGTGACCAAGAAGTACCTCAGCTTCGCCGCGGAGTTGTGTCTCTTTTAACCAACAGGAGACCCATAGTGAGGTCTTCGCGAAGTCGGATGGCCGACGGTTTTGACGACAGGGGGCGTACGGCACAGGACACAGAACCATTGTGGGAGTCGGACGTCCTGGAGCCCGGCCTTGAAAAGGACGAGGGAGGCAGACGACAAGGCAGACGACAAGGCACCTTCTCGTGGATATTGAGGAAGACTGGAGTATATGCCTTGCTATTCGCGGGAGTGTCATACACATTTGGTGCTTCTGTTGTTGATGGGTATTTTGAAGAATTCTTAGAGATTAGAGAATCCGGAAGAGCATCAACCGGACTACTGATACTGGGAGTAACTGTGTGTGCACTGAAACCACTTCTTGGTCTTATCATCAATAACAATCGTGTGAACCCCGTGCATGTGTTTATCTGCTGTGCATGTACTGGAGGAGTCTTCACCTTCATATTTCTAGCTCAACTTCCGGTGATCGTGTTATACATATACGCCGCTTTCATTGGCGCTAGTCTAGCAGGAACTGGAAGGGAGATAATCGCTCCTATCATCATTAACCTAGTAAAGGGCGATAACTTCTCCTTCCCATTTGGTGTATACGTCTGCCTCACATCAATGACACGAATGTGTGGTTCACCGGCTGCAGGTAAGTTTAGAGAAGGAAACTATGACATGCTATTTCCAGAGCTCTCATGTACACAACGCCGTAACTCTTATGTAATAGTAACTCGAACCTCAGATTCACCTCAGCCATAGACTACACCATTGCTAGGTCGGAGTTAAGGTTACCGTAGAGTTACGTCGTGTCGTACTGGAGCGACCTAAGGGAGCTCCTAAGTTTAGGACCCAGTTTATCACCTCGTAAGTTATTTAGGATTGGTTTATGAGCTCCTAAATAGTTAGTAGGTCGTCGTGAAACGGGGGACTGAGCTATACTTCGCTAACATATATGCTCAACAATGTAATGAACATATTTATGAATTATATTAAAAGGTAAGTTCAAATGCTGTTTTGTTCATTTAAGGTTGGATCCGGGAGAGAGCGCACTCCTACAAGCCAGTGTTTGCAATGGCCGCTGTCTGCATGCTAGTCTCGGCCATCACAGTGTTCTTGATGCGGAGAAAGTTTGAGAGGCACAAGGAAACACCAGAAAGGATATATGCACGAAGACTGATATCCTACGAAGCATTGTGAGGCAAATTACAAATATCATGATCTTCCTTAAATCCTAGTTTTGGTCAAAGATTTGTTCATGTCAACGTTATAGATTTTTAATGATTTTTAACATTTTCTTTTTTTATTGGCTCGTCATGAATATCTTAATTTTTAAGAAAATGTTAAAATCATTGACAAGAACTAGTTTATATTGTAAACATTTCAACCCGTTCTTAGTCTAGAGAACGAAATATATTTTAGTGTATAATCACATTTTATCTTACAATTTACATGTGAGGGGCTATGTACTTATACATATCTACATGTTTTAATATGTTTTTGATTTGTTTTAAAGGGAGGAACGCATCACCTCAGTATGAAGCAGAATGTTGACAGATGGCGCCACCACAACGTTGAAAATATGAACCAGCATTTACGTCATTATAATGGATCATTTGCTTTGCAATGAGTTGCTACAGCTGTCGCTCGTGTACAGACGATGATATGTGAATCCGTTTATTGACATTCTGAGACAAACTATGGTCATTAGCTAAATATTGTGAATGCAGTTTATGCCACACATCTCTGAGTGCGCCTACACACACACACACACACACACACACACGCGCGCGCGCGCGCGCACATACACCCGCGGACACACACACACCCGCGCGCACACACACACACACACGCACCCGCGAGCGCACACACACACGCACACACACACACACACACACGCGTACGCACACAACACACACACACACACACACACGCGTACGCACACAACACACACATACACATGCGAGCGCATACACACACAGAAGATGTCGTGGAATGATTAACCTCTCCATGCTGGAGGCAACCTAAGATTCCCTGTATCTAATCCATCAAGGAGGAGGTTAAGGAGTGATATGCAGTCATCTTGCTTAGGTCACGTGATCTAACCCCGCCTGTTCACTCCAAGTTCTGAGTTCCACCCTTCCAGTAGAGAGATGGTATGCAATGAGTAGCCAGCTTTATTACATCCTCTGGAGCTCCCAGCTCATCAACTGAGACTTGCATTTCAAATCACTTACAAGCTGTGTTGACTTGATACAAATCAACGGAAATAATTGCTTATTAACCAACTCCACCCATCATGATTAGAAGAATACTAGTTCCAGATTCTCGTGCATGTATTTGAGATGAATTATATTTGGAATATGTGTGAAGTTAACGCTGATCTGAAGTCTACCTGAATGAGAAATTACTGATGACGCATAGAACCGGATAATCCGTGTCATAGAAATATACTAATGAGAGTCAGCCTCACTGTGCAACAAGTTAAAATTAGGTGCATTGCTGGTTTTAGACGTTGCATAAAATATAATTTGTAACCGGGTCATTTACCGTTATTACAACCTATTAATGTGTATGTACAAGTGTCCACCTGTTCACTAGCGACTGAACTATTGCCCATACATCTCCGTTGGTGAATAGTTATTGAATATAGCTTTCGGATAACATTTCAACATTGCGACTGATATACATGTATATGCTTTTAATTATTCATTAGAATTAAAACAACACGAAGACACACGAAGACAACACAAGAAGTCCACCCTACTGTTAGTCCATGTATATACTCATCAAAAGAAGTCAACGAGAGGAGAGAGAAACAGATTTCTATAAGCGTGCCACCGCCATTCGAAGTCGCCTCTGACATCGCGAGTAGCAGACATTTGCAAGCTCCAAACAGGGTTCGCGGCACGTGTGTATCTTGTGTAGCGACTGCGCCTCGTCACAGCTGAAGTACTCCACACAGTGTTCCAGAGGCTGCCTACACTCCGCTCCACAGTCCACGAGTCCATGACAGCCGACGGTGGCCAGGGCCAGAATCAAAACAACCGGAAGGACTTGCATGTCGATGCTGATCTTTTCCTTTGTCGATGTAAATCTTTACCTGTAAGGGTTCAGAACTTAATGCAGTATAGAATAATGCCAGAACTTTATGCGATACCGAATAGTGCCAGAATCTAATGCAGTACCGAATAGTGTCAGAATCTAATTCAGTACCGAATAGTGCCAGAAATTAATGCAATACCGAATAATGCCAGAACTTAATGCAGTACCGAATAGTGCCAGAATATAAAGCAGTACCGAATAGTGCCAGAACATAATGCAGTCCCGAATAGTGCCATAACATAATGCAGTAACGAATAGTGCCAGAATATAAAGCAGTACCGAATAGTGCCAGAATATAAAGCAGTACCGAATAGTGCCAGAACATAATGCAGTACCGAATAGTGCCAGAATATAAAGCAGTACCGAATAGTGCCAGAACATAATGCAGTACCGAATACCGGTAGTGCCAGAATCTAAAGCAGTACCGAATAGTGCCAGTTCCAGAACATAATGCAGCATTGAATAGTGCCAGAACTTACTGCAGTACCGAATAGTACCATAACTTAATGTAGTATCGAATAGTACCTGCATACCGTAGTACACAAGTCACAAATGGTACTAAAACAAAATCTTAGTTTTCAAGTAACATTATTGGACGTTTAGCTCTAGTTCATAGCAACCTATGATGCATGCTCTAATAACAATACATATAAAGTAGGCAGAATATTGAATTAATATTTGCTTTGTGAGGCATAACATTTAGAAATAAATACTTGCCTGTTTTGTACATATTCGTATCCTAAATACACAGTGGAATTCTCTTGAACCGTTGTTTGTATTAAAATGGAACTTACCTCGTTCGTTTGGAATGCTTGCTAGAGTCTTTGATTATCCCAAGATCAGTCTCTGTATAGTTCTATATTGAGGATTTCACCGTGGATGTCTTTTATACCTCGCAAGATTTTAAATGGTAATTGAAATTACGGGAGACTTTGAAATTGGACACCAACCAATGCCTTCTATTCCACTTAACCAGCAATTATGTACATCCGCGATTCTTTCGGATGCTGAGATAAATCTGTTGACCAGGGTCATGACAGAATGCAGGATTTTACCAGTAAATAGCGTAGTTAACAGTGCATGTAGCCATATCCGTAGGGTACGATTGTTCACCACACCTTGCTTAGCAATGTAGAATCTGAAATTATTTACTAATTTACCTCCGAAAATTGCTATCAATTTCAGCAATCATTCGAGTTCATCATGCCCAGCTCTGGTCAAGATTGCAGATGGCCCTGGCAACAACAATTGATACAAAAGATGGCATGGACATTATGCTCTGTAATACCATTCCATGTTATCAGATAGTGAATGAACTGATACATGCTTGTCCTGTACTATGATGACTAGCCTACTATGCTAATTCTAGGTCGTAAAATGCTTCCTTGAAATGTGACGTTTTTAGTTTAATATTTGTGAATGCGATATATGATTTGTATTGCAAGTTGCTGAATTACTCATGTAATAGTTATCACGTATGATTGATAACATGATACAGTATACTTATTAACATGTTGTAATTCAATTCTATGAAGAAGCCCGTATTTTAACCATAATCATGAAAAACTATGTATTATGGATTCGTTGATATGTAATAATATTATGTAATATGTTGGTTACAACCATTGTCAAATATGTTTTTAATAAAAAGAAAGAAATGCATCAAGCAAATAAGATGCATGTATACATGTTGTGGTTTTTTTTGTGTCTAAAGATTACGTGCATTCCTATCGTTACGTATTCTATTTGACAATATTGTTCAATAAAGCATTACTCCAATGTACTGCATTCTCACCAGGGAGTTGAGAAGGAAAGTGAGGACACACTGGTGCATCTATCGGGGTAATAATGTAGCGCTATTAGAACACGTTCGAGCGTCGATTTGGCGCAATATGAAGATACCTGTTATTAGTAATATTTATACCGATGTAATTGCCATTTAACATTCAACTAACAATGTTTATTCTTTAGCAGCAAGGTCGTCATTTAGCCGCTTGATCGGTTACCTTTCTGTGATATAGAATATGTGATATTTCAAATGATTATGCCACTAGTCTCTTGTTATGCTAGTAGTATAGTCTCTTGTCAACGGTGTATTGCTCTCAATAGCCCCTGACATATGAACTAGCCCTTGTCAACGGCGTTTCATATCAATGTTTCGATATTTTAATGATTTTGAATTTTTTTAAAAATTGGTATGTTATGTCAACGTACCAATTTTTAAAAAATGTCAAAATCATTAAAAACGAAATATTGATACGAAACGCCGTTGACAAGGGCTAGCATATATGAACCTGCAATAGCTACTGATGGGTCTTTGTTCTAAGTTTCAAAAGATATTTTATTATATAGGTATATGACTAATATGGTGTATTATACAACACTTAATTTATTTAGTTGTATATTTAGTATACAGTACACCATTAACGGATTATGGTCGTAAGAAACACATTCCGAATTAAATAAATAAATAAATAAATAAATATAAAAATGTATTCACTATCCAATAGGATACCTTCGCTTCAATACATCGTCTAAGAGACCAACATCAAGAATCTGCGAATATTCTGCAATTTTAAAGTTTGATCATACTATGGAAAACAATCTATCCTTCGTTATTAGTTGTTCTCAGTTCTAGTGCGTATGCTTGCATACAGTTTGCACAAAGTGGAGGTAAAATAAATTTATGAGAAGCAATTGATCCCTGAGGAAATGATACGGTGAGCCGTTCGGGACACATTACCTGTTACTAAATGAAAACTCAATAACGACTGGTCGCCTCCCCTGTACAAAGCGGGATAACTCTAAGGCCGCCCCAAATTCCAGCCCTACCAATGGTGTGGTCTGTGACTAAGACTGGAGCTAGATATCTTTGAGTAACGGTGTTTTGTACAGGGCGCGTCTGAGCTGTGGGGGCATGAAATGCACAGGATGTAATATACAGTCGTACAACAGCAATCACCCCCTCTCAACCCTCTCAACCCTCTCAACCCACACCAACCCAGCAGGAACTGCTATTATATTGTCTCTGATTAATGATTCATGGACGTTTCGTATGCTAATGAGTTCAGCATACCACGTCAACTCTTTAGCAATTAGGGCTATTATTTCATCAGGGGTGTCTATATTTCAAATATATTAATGTCAGAGTCCAGTGGATACTGAGTTGTATGTTTGTCAGTCATATCAACTCTGTGATCCTCCACATAGCGGTGAGTGTTTTACCTACACCTGTTATTATTATTATTATTATTATTATTTCTATCATTATTATTAGCCCCCCCCTAGTAGTGTTATTATTATTATTATTAGTAGTAGTAGTAGTAGTAGTAGTAGTAGTATTAGTAGTATTAGTATTAGTAGTAGTAGTAGTAGTAGTAGTATCCTTGACATTATTATTATTACCATCATCATTAGGATTCATGTAATGTTATTATTATTATTATTATTATTATTATTATTATTATTAGCATAAGTAGTATTATAATTCGTGTAATAACGTCGAAGGAAACTTTTATCTGTACATATTTGCATGTAAAGTAATCAAAAAGACCATGGTCAAATAAAATATTGTAGTTCTTTGATTACAGTACTAATACTGTAATAGTCTAATTATTTCCAGCAATATGCGAAACAAACATATGTTCTTACTCGTTGTTTCACTTAGAGCAAAATAACTGCTGTAATTATTATTATTATTATTATTATTATTATTATTATTAGTAGTAGTAGTAGTAGTAGTAGTAGTAGTAGTAGTAGTAGTAGTAGTAGTAGTGGTAGTAGTAGTTATTATGCATCCATATCACCTTTCACCGTAGTTCAGAAAGCAGTAAATAAAACTACCGCATATCTAAATACATTGACATTTACTCTGGCTGTGCTTCCAGCCATGCAGTCACTGACATGCTTCCTGTTCCTCCTGCTGTCGGCATCAACGTCGTGCGTCGTGGCAGAGGTGCCGCTGTTCTACTCGTCCTACGAGATGTGTGAGTCCCAGTGCCAGACGGACATCGACATCTGCACCATGTACCACAGCTGTGACCGCATCCTCAACTTCCAGTCCAAATACCTCTGTCAAGAACCATGCTTTAACGATGGAGAACGTTGTCTAGGAATCTGTGGTCATAAATACCTGCGTAACAAGAGTCGACGTTGATATAGAACACTGATATGCGAAGAAAGGTTGGACGCTATTTGTGAATTTGTGTTTCATTTTGTATGTATTTGTCATGCTGTGTAGAACCATAATGTGTGTTGAAATTATATGTTTAATGAACTTACAATCGATCGTTATTTATTTGTACAGTAGCATATTGTAAGTAACCTTGGGTCATGCTCCCGAAACTATCGTAAATAATATCGTTAATCCTTCGTGAAGGAATATTTGATGGTCCCGATAGAATCACATTTTCCTTCACGAAGACTGAATGACGTTACTTATATTATACGATTGTTACGGAACATTGCCCCAGGAATGGCAGGATGGGTTAACACGTCGTGGGTTAACATGTCGTAAATAATTAAATGATGGTATTAATATTTCATAGCATAAAGTCAAATAATGAATGATCTAAGGATGACTATTTTAATTAATTGTACACAGCACATCTTTCTAGCTATTCACGGACAGATGTTATGTTCACATAATGACAAAGAAAAATGCCACTGCTCATTTCCATAAACATGTCGGTAACTCCCATCAGCTCACACATTGACGTATAATGTCATGCAATTATGTGGTCTCTTCGTGTCTCGGGTCATCGGGTTCCTCGTTTAGTGGGATAATACTGTCGTTACACTCATTATCCCGGAAGTGTGGTCACCGGCTTGAACACGACACGTGACCGGAAGTGTATCTGAGAACAACTCAGGAGTGCAGGGATACATATAGTTGCAAAATCTATCTCCATGGTGACATGGAAAACAGCTATAATTATCACCATCCAAAGAGTGGTGTACATCCGGACAAATTAAACCTAATAATTCTGGGTAT
Organism: Lepetodrilus elevatus; assembly: GCA_034780755.1. NCBI lineage: Eukaryota > Metazoa > Mollusca > Gastropoda > Lepetellida > Lepetodrilidae > Lepetodrilus > Lepetodrilus elevatus. The sequence goes on from JAVCKZ010106016.1 coordinate 31,643, forward strand.
GTTTTCGATGCGCTTTATTATATCGTTGCTCTATCAAGCTTAGTGTTCTAGTTGTTCAAAACATTTCACGGGGACTGGAAAGCACGCATACCTCACAAATTGATTTGACTTTCATGAAATTGTATTTGAAACTAATGAATACCTCTTGTCATGATCAGATGCCTCACAAGTTCACTACAACTAATCGCTTCGGAGTTACTCGTTAGGAATTTATTATACTAACGATTGCAATTCCACGATGAAGTTATATTGAATTCATTGAAAGCTATCGTGGAAGGTTCTATCAGTGCCTGCAATATACACGCACCAAGTGTATGCAGGTAGACGCGGCCCAACTATTCAATAAAACAAAATACGTTAAGACCTATTCACAGTATATACACACCGATATAATAGATGTGCATTAAATGGTTCGGGTAAACATAATGCTATTTGTAAACTTATATGTTAATATTGGATCCAACAATTGATGTATTGATTGCTAAATGATAATAGCTTGATGTCATTTCACAGACATATATATGTAGTCCCATCCATGCTTGGTATGTCCACCATCGACCATGCACGTGACAGAATACAACACCATGGGTCCATTTACGTCGGCAAACAACCTTGTTTGACCAATGGCGCCGGACGTCTACCCGGGATGGATAACTGGGTGGTAATGCTATAATAGATGCCGATATCAGAATGCCTATAGATCATATATCAGATAAACATCAAAGTGATCTCCATAATGCCTCAATTAATCCAATGCCATGTTCTTTCTGAGCTTGATGATCGACTTAATCTGGGACAATGCGACTTAAGCTGGGACAATGTGACTTAAGCTTGGACAATGTGACTTAAGCTTGGACAATGTGACGTAATATTAGGACACTGTGAATGACTGGGACGCATTCTATATCTGTAATCAATGCATTTAATTATAGAAACGGAACATTGTAGGTTGTATTTATACACGGGATGAATGATGCATATTGGATGTGCATTGTGAACAACTGCCAGTGACGATCTTGAATACTAGTACCGGTAGTTGAAGAAAATGGTTTCAACAGGCGATGACGTACACTGGAGAATTAGAATCTCACAGAGAGAAATGCTTTGACAGTTACATGGCAGATTTGTTTATTTATTTATTGAATTGGCGCTGAGAATCGCTTTCAAAATCTTTGATTTGTGTAAGATATATACTAGCAAATGATGAAATAAATACTATTTCCAGCATATACCATACAGTATACAACAGTCAGTGAAGATTCAGCCTAATTACAAAACATGTCAACTCTGAATGAAAGCATATTGAAAGCGGTCCTAAACACAAATTACCGGGTAAACCAACTCACGATAACCAGAGTAGATGAAGCACTCTTAGAATACGCAGACTACTGGATCATACATTTATGACAAACACACGGCTACAGCTCGTTGGAGCAACACCACGTCATTTGCCAATCTGGCATACGATCTCTAGACGATCAGACTCCGGTCTCCACTTATGTAGTTACAACTTCCACGAAGTATAGAACGTTGGGATAAGATGTCTGTTTACGCGGTTCAATCTGAAAACGTATGTGATGCAGTAAACACTATACTATAGAGCACAATTATTGGTATGTGTGTAGACTATATGAATGCGAACATAAACTTACCTATTCTCTAGGTATGGTTTGAATTTGTAATGCTACTTTAATTAAACTACATGATATCGTTTCTCAAATATCTCATATCTACCACCATACCACAAGGACTCTTGTAGCGATCTATAATACATGGGGTTTGTGCATTCATGAGAGCACTCTGGCTTCATAGCGGATATGAGAGCTTTCAGAAACGATACCTAGTATAATGCCAATGCCCAATGACGTCAGTGGCGTTGTAGAGGACATATTGATGGAATATCAGGCTGGACACGAATTCAACTGTTCCATCGTGGATTTGGATCGTGGAAGCGGTTATCGATTATCGACACACAGCCTAGCCTACAGACTAGTGCAGCGGGTAAAATCACCAAGGAAGGCTGGGACAGGAATATTATGCACAGCTGATATGGATGACTGCACTGGAGGGCGCAATACGTGTATTCATATTGCATATGACTGCATAACATGATTAATACTCCATGAATACCATAAGAGGAGCGTCGCTTACATCTATGGTGTCCATTATAAACGTAGTTCAATGCTAACATATGCATGATTATTAATGTTAAGAATAGTGTCCATGTAATAAACAATATTCTTTCAACTGTTCAACACAATTATCTCTACAGGAAATATAAATAAGGACATATAAACCGTAGTTTAAAGTTAAACTTCTCCCAGCTGGATTATATACAGACACTGGTCTTTGGGCATCTCTGGTTACCTTCAGTATGGAGAGGGTTAAACTATGAATTATTTGGGTCATTTGTTCACATGTATACTCCAAAGGAACAAAATTAATAACATACGAAAATAGTAATTATTTTGTTTAATGTAAGTAATATAATATCAAGCATCAGCTGTGCCGAGTTACAGTGTCCTCTGTTTACAGTTCTATTGTAGAACTACGAGCACATATTATGATAAATGGATTTTGTGTGGACCATGGTGAAAACAATAATACCTATGCCGTGAGCTGACAGATTACAGGGTGTTAGTTTGCATATTAGTTGTTTACAAAAGTACACAGAACTTCAGAAGGCTTAAGGCTACACCATTCTTTAAGCTTACAGTGGTTAAGCCAACCCCTACATTTACGTACGAATCACACACACACTGATTGATACCTTGCGATAGAAGTTGTCCTAGTTATAATACACTACCAGTCGATATACGTATTCAGCGTTGGTTTATGCACCAGCGAAAAGAATGTTGCATGCCTTGTGGCAAACAAAGCAACAACTGTGGACAACAATAGCTTAAATCAACCGTAGTTGGAAGACAGTAATATTTCAAACAATCCTAAATAATTAAAAATACCAAAACATTTTCTTGTTTGTGATAAAGGGGGATTAGTCGATTAGTAATGAACAATATATTGATTTTTACAATTGGTCCCTTGAAATCAGTTTCCGATCCCTTCGTTGTAAGTATGTGGTACGTATTTAGGGAATGTTCTTTTATTTATACTGCTGTGTATTGCAATGAATCTGAGATGTCAGCAGTTGTCAATATAATCTGAATGACAGACTAGAACCGTGTCAAGTTGACTGTCAAGACTTTCACCGTGGTCGGACTGTACATCTACAATGGTGGAGAGAGGCAGACTATATATATCTCTAAGTTATAGCAGGTAAACAAGACGTGGAGCTGCCACGCTAGACAGCATGGGGGTTTGCTTCTCGGCAAAACCGGTTTAAGCAACGAGGCCTGTGTATCTTTATTGTAAGGCCTGCGAATAGCCAAATAGGTCTTCTGTCGATTTGTTGAATATTGTATACCTGCATTGCTGTAATAACCATCCAAAACCGGGTCATCGCTTCTACCGCTCCCTGAGTTGTCACGTTCACCCGGGAATCATTGGGTGCCCCAGGGATGGTTAGCTACCCGTGATATGACAACAGGGTGGACGGATGATATTTTTTTGCTAGCTTGGTAAAAAAGTGTTGACCTCATCTCTGGATTATGGATATGATTGCATGAACAAGATTCGAAGTGTATTATTCGTTCTGGATGATGTCACGCATGGATGGGTATGTGCTATAATTCATAACGCTGAGACTTCGCCATGAACCATTACGGAGGAGCCAGGGATTCTCTGCATTACGCGGACCCCAATCAAAGACAGAACATCCAGAAGAACACCTTCACCAACTGGCTGAACGAGCAGCTCAAGTCCAGAGGGATTGTTATCCACGATGTTCGGACCGACTTCCGGGACGGCGTGTTCCTACTGGCTCTGGTGGAGGAGCTTCAGCATCGCAGGTTTGGCGGCTTCCTCAAGCATCCCTCCAACCAGTACGAGAAGCTCCAGAATGTCACCCTGGCCTTGGATGCTATATCTAGGGACGGCGTGCGCATCATCAACATAGGTGAGTGGCACATGCTAGTGAATCATTGCACAGTAAATTATTTTCAAAATTATATGTTAAAAAACAAGAATTTAAAAAAAAAGAATAATAATTAAAAAAACTACCCCCCCACAAAAGAAAAACCCAACAAAACAACAGCACAAACAAACAAACATACACAAAAAAAACACCTGCAAAATCTCAAATAAAATGAAAAGAATTAGTTTTTAATTATGAAATACAAATATAAACAAACTGAATACGTAACTGATTCATGTTGCTAGACATCTCTGACTCAGTGACTGTCGTATCCTTTCGCTACACTTAGCCTTCGATAGCACCTATTGTATATTTTATTATTGATAGCATCGCACGTGTCAGCAATAAACGTTTAATGGAGCTTTCTTATCACTATTACCATTATTTATGTCATTATACATATTCTGTCAGCTTTGTTGTCAGATCTCACAAACACATTAACTTATGCAAGAATCAATTATATAAAATAGTTCAAATTCTTGGCCTTGACCTTGTAGTTACAACACGAAAGCATTTTGTATTTTGTCCTCACAATCCATATACGGCTGATGGCAATTCATCACTGTCACGGTTCACCGACTTCATAGGCTGTGTAGGCAGACGCGATGTGAATAGTATGTACATACATACTTTCGTATGGTTACAGTAATTCTATTCGCATTGGATGATTGCATTTTGCAATGTAAGTACTATTCCAATGCTGTATGCAAGAACCCCTTGTGTTGAGTTGCCCGAGTAGTGTACAATGCCGGTTCATATTGCAATACAAGTCCACAGAGAGAGTGAAAACAGTTTACTTTATTCTTTGAGTCCTTAAGTCTAAAAGGTTCATAACACAAAAGGGAGAAACACATTTGATGAAAACATAGATACGCCTCATAGCCAGGTATTCCTTTGTAACATCAGTTTTAGCATTTGAGGAGGATTGTTAAATTTTGAATGACGTCTTCCATGTGTCTTTCACGTGCTGATACAGTTGAAAGTTTGTTCAACGAGCGTGTCCATGAGCATTTTTTTATTTTGTTCAGAAGAAATATGACTTGCAAACATTTGTATTGCTTTGAGAATCTCCCAAACTTACCTCTGAAATAGTTTGCCAGTTACTATTACCTCCAATATTAATATACATGCACATAGCCGAGTTACAGAACATATATAAGGTGATTCTTGTCCTTCAGGTTATGACATTATCCGTTTGAATACCCAGTATCCCTAATATGTTTTTGTTAACATGAATGCTCATATTACTGCTGAGATAGGTCACTATAATCGAAGAAACCATGTTGATTGATGGCCATCATAAATAGCCAGCATGCTGAGTGATGGTCATCATAAAAAGTCATCGTGTTGAGTGAGGGTCATCATACATATTCAGGATGACGTGTACGGGTCATCCTTACTAGAAGGCATAATTATTGAGTTAGCATCAGCATAAAACAAGATGGTCAACGCTAGTCTTCAGTGACCATAACATAGTTGACGATTCATCTGGTCTGGAAAGAAAGCTTAAGTTGTGAACGTTTACATTAATTGGTGGCACGTTGATAAACCTAAAGCTATCGGTGTTTACCAGAATTACCTTTTGTTGACAATATCCTTGTCGTTTATATAATAGTGGTAATGCATTTTTATTAAGAATGTGTACATTTTATTAGACCCTCATATACAACATGACCAGTGCTCTTCTTATAAGAACAGTTTCAGTTTCAAGTCTTGTGAGTTGTTCCTTTGGGATAGGGTTACCATATTATACCGTGCGACATGTCAGATAGTATTATAATGCAATACGTCAAAATGTCAGAGGAGCGTGTGGTAAGAATAGGTAGAGAGAACACCACACCTTGATTATGCAAACACAGTACGTCAGATAGTGTAATACTATACATCAGTACGATTGTACCTGGTTCTTTAGAAAGATAAAACACAAAACTAGATGAAGTCTTTTATCGTTTCCTTCATTTCTACTTTTGGAAAATCGGGATTTAATTACACAATTGTTGGTTAAAATGTAGACACTGTTTCTATTTAACTAGGTTATATGGATATAGGTGATCGCGTATGATGCGATAGACATCTAGATTTCTAGACTTGATAAACTCTTACTTGAACAATATCAATCATGGTTTAAAACAGTTACTGAATAATTACATCAGAAGTGGTGACATGGATTGATGGTGTAGACATTGCGTTACTAGAATAATAATAGTGATAATGCCACATTGTATGTATTAGCATGAAGATCCTCACCTGAATACTCAGTGTGCTGGGGACATATCTCACGTAATCAAATGTCAGGAAATTAATATGCATGTATACCGTAGATGTATACGGTCTAACACTGTTTACTGTCTCCACTATGTCAGTTTACATTGTATCAGCACGACACTGTATGATGTATACCAACGCTCTTATTACATGTACCGTAGTATACATGGTGCGCAATCAAAGTTATAGGACAATGCGATATATCAAGTTATGGCAAACTATATCGCCACATACCCCTTAAATGCATAGTGTTATAGACACCGGTAACCCGAATAATTTAGATTTCAATATTTCATAAAGAAATCATGGACATACAATAATATTTATGCAAACTTCAAATTTCAAGAGCATTGTTCGCATTCGTTAGATACCTCTTTAGTCTTTAATTTATATATATGTGTGCATTTATTTTTGGTGGTCGCCTGCGGTTTTCTGTTGCAGTTACTCTATACTTGTATGCATGTACCTGCTTTTTATTGTTTCATATGTAACGTTTTACTCTCGTCATTTTGGTGTCATATTTTTAAAATGTATTTATTGAATTTTTTAAATATAATTATGTAAGTACTACATCTGAATTCCCTAGAACTGGGCAATAAAACATGTTCTTATCTTATCTTATTCCACAGAAGCTTACATTTACTTTAATTTGATCCACAAGACTCACACTGGACTGTGATAACAAATACATTCTTTCTTGTATCAATTCCCATCTGATCTGATTCGGAAAGCATATGATGATCCTGGTATATTAGCCTCTAACTGTCATTAACATGGTGGTACGTGTCCGATACGAGGATCTATGGATGAAGTCATTGGTGTGTGACAGTGGACACACTTGTTGGACAAGACTCCCAGTGAATGGGCAGAGATTAGACGTATGCTTCACAGCTCTGATATACAGAGTGTATTCAAGCAGATCCGATTCCACTATGAGTTGGATAGAGGTAGAGCCCCTGGATTTATCTGGCTTTATCACCAAATGGCCAGCTATCCTACTAGATGGGACTATTCTTATAGCGTTTCTTTGACGCAAGATTCACGATGTTCTTGGACGGGTCTTACTAACGATGTTCTTGGACGGTTCTTATTACGATGTTCTTCGACGGTTCTTATTACGATGTGCTTCGACGGTTCTTATTACGATGTGCTTCGACGGTTCTTATTACGATGTGCTTCGACGGTTCTTATGGTTCTCATTACGGAGTTCTTCGACGATTCTTATTAACGATGTTCTTCGACGGGTCTTATTATCGATCACAGATAATACATTACTATAATTAAATGCGTTTGTTTTAATATTAATACGCTACCACTTTTGCCGGTTACGATTTCCAGTAAACGAATAGACATATACATGCATATCATGTTGGTGCCTGGAATCTAGGGGAAGGTTACGTTTAGGATTTCAACGGAATATGATACAGGACTCTCCTGTGCACAATTAATCCCAACCTTAGTTATGGACTACGACGTTCTGTACAGGACAGCTTCGTACCATAACTCAACGTCGTGTGTGCCACCACAACACCAAACCTAGTCCACTATGCAGTTGATACTTATAACATATATAACATAGAGTTTCTATTATTCAGCATATATAATATTTTGTCACCACAATTCCTTATACAAGCTAAGCCATCTAATCCATCTAAGCCAGTATTGAGTTCTTATCCTTTCTTCAGGCCTGAGTTGACCTCGACACAGTAGGCTATATGTATTTTGACCACTAGTGTACGATCAAGAACCGTAGCCAGTATACTGGTAGCCAATACACTAGTACCCACAACAATACACCCACTAGTACATACACCAGCTAGTACACCCACCAATACACCAAACCACCAGTACACACACACACCAGTACCCATACAGTACACACACTAGTACACGTACCGGTACACCCTAGGTGGTGAGAGTACACACATCCACTAGTACACCCAATAGTACACCAACCAATACACCACCAGTACATATACCAGTACACCCTGGGTGGTGAGAGTACACCCACCCACTAGTACACCAAATAGTACACCCACCAATACACATACCAGTACACCATGGGTGGTGAGAGTACACCCACCCACTAGTACACCAAATAGTACACCCACCAATACACCACCAGTACACACTAGTACACATACCAGTATACCCTGAGTGGTGAGAGTACACAATATCACCAGTACACAATAAGTACACATACCAGTAACCATGGGTGGTGAGAGTACACAATACCACCAGTACACAATCAGTACACATACCAGTACACCCTGGGTGGTGAGAGTACACCCAAGCAATCAGAGCTCTCTGAATGCCTCAGGATATCACCGAGACATCATAAATGTCAGAACTGTTCGCCTTTTTCTCCACACTGACAACATAATTAG